>JAESUZ010001993.1:0-15618 GCA_017311185.1 Proteles cristata cristata
GGCCGGGGGTCTGAGGTCCAGGAAGGGCCGAGGCGGGGGTCTGAGGTCCTGAGGGGGTGAGGCCGGGGGCCTTAGGTCCAGGCAGGGCCGAGGCCGGGGGTCTGAGATCCTGAGGGGGTGAGGTTGGGGGCCTGAGGTCCAGGCAGGGCCGAGGCCGGGAGCCTGAGGTCCCGGAGGGGTGAGGCTGGAGTCTTCTTACAAGGACACGATCCCCTGGGGTCCGGCGCCCCCTAGTGGCCTCAGTTACCTTCGTCTCGTCTCTGAGGCCCCGCCTGCAATGAGAACCCGTCCTGAGCCCCTGGGACGAGGGTCCCTCACGACTGTTAGGAGACCCTCCTCACCCCAGGACCCCCTTTCTTGGAGGAGGGACACCTCCCCCCACCGCTCACAGGCCCCCGAAGGCCAGGACCTCCGCTCCTGAGGCCAAAACTCACTTGTTCCCCCTCAAAGCCCTTCCTGGCCTCAGGCGCCCCTTTGGGACTTGATCGCTGGGCCCGGCTTCCGTCTGTCCATCCCCAGGACGGGGTGGCCTCCCCTTCGCCCCATTTTTTAATGTTTCTTTATTTTTGAGAGACAGAGAGAGAGAGGACGAGTGGGAGGGGTGGAGGGAGAGGGAGACACGGAACCCCAAGCAGCGTCCACACTGTCAGCACAGAGCCCTTCGCGGGGCTCGAACTGACGAACTTTGAGATCATGACCTGAATCGAAGTCGGTCGCTTAACCCACGGAGCCGCCCCGCGCCCCGCAAATGAATTTCTAATGGTGAAGATGTTGCCGTACGAGGGGAAGTACACCCAGAGATCTCTCATCGTCTGAGACGCTGTAGTGAACAGGACAGCCCTTATTTACCATGAATTTCTTGCGTTTCCTGCTTTGCACTTCCCCAGAGCCGTCCTTCCCCGTTGGGAAGTCCAAACCCCCTTTTCTGGTGCTGAATCTAACATGGCTTCTAAGCCCCGATTTTCCGCCTCTGTGAGCTGCATTCTCTTTGTGAACCCCTGTGCATATAGACGTAGTTCAAGCTGGGTTTTCTGATACTCATTTATCTGTTTAATTTGCAGGCATCGGGTACTGAACCTAAGAGGTTACAGGGAAAAGATTTTTCCTTACGTACAACGTCTACACTGCTCTGACTCCCCCTTTCCGCAGCCTCCTCCCTGTCTGCACAGTGTAGGAAGACTTCTCGCCTACTAACGAGACAGAGGGCAGAAGGGACCTTACCTGGCTGCCCCAGGTAAGCACATAAAGTTGTGTCTCATTACACAACATTGGCAACTGTGTCTGGAATGCCGTTTCGTTGCCTTTCTTAGCTGCCTCTCAGGAGCTGCTCCAACACAGTTACCCCCCGGCTTCTGGGGGTCACCCCGCCTCACAATGGCCTCAAAGCCCCGATATTCATCACAGGGACGCCGCTGCAGGTGACGCCCTGTAAACCATGGCTTTGGTCCCTGAGGGTGATGGGGGCCTGTCCCCACCTGCCGGGACCTCTGTGACTAGAGGCAAAGGTCACCCCAGGGCTTTGGCTCGGGTGCAGACTGACCTGCCTCATACCCCAAAGTGGCTGCTGCGGAGCAGTGTGTTCGTCGCCCATTCCACAAGAGGAACGGTGTAAAATAAGCGCCAGAGCTCGCGCCGGCTGTTGCCCCCGGGGGTGGGGGGTGCCGGGGAGGGTCCCGGCCGCGCCGGGGACCTGACCCCTGGCCGGCTGTCTCGTCCTGTGCAGGGGCAGCTGTGAGGCTGGGGATGGCGGCCCTGCTGAACTTCGGCGAGCGGCGCAGAGCCAGGGCCGGGTGGGTGGGACATGGGCGTCCGGAGGGGGTGGGATGCCCACTGCCCGTTGATGCCGGAAGGGGGCAGAGGACCCTCCCCCCAGACCCAGGGGCCCCCCGCCCGTCCCCGGAGGGAAGGCGTCCTTGTGCAAATCACACTACACGTGGACGTGATCCCCGAAGACAGTCAGGGGCCCACAGGCGAAGATTGATCCCCAGACCCCGAACCGTCCTGGGGGTCAGACCCGCCGCGTGTCCGGGAGAATCTTGCTGACACCCCCGCCCGGGACCCCCGACCCGCAGAGCCTCTCCCCGGGGGTGCGGGGGAAGGCAGACACCCCCCCGCAGCAGAGGGCGCCGGGGAACTCAGTCCGTCAGCGTCCGGCCCTTGGTCTGGGCTCTGGGCCTGACCTCAGGGTGCCAGGGTTCAATGTCATGGTCGAGCCCTGACCGCGGGGGCCGCGCGGACTCTCTGCCCCACCCCCCAATTAACAAACAGAAAAGGTGTGCAGTGACCACGGGAAATGCCACGTCCTTCGGGGCCTGGGGGCGGCCACGCTCTGCTTTCCCGTAAGGACACAGGCGGTCGATGCCCACAGCGTTTGATATAGTTTTCAAATCCCTTTCTGAATTTTCCTGAAATTTTCAAATATTGTCACTATGGCTAACTTGTCCGTACGTTTCAAATTATTTTCTGTATCTTTCTGAAATTTTCAATTTATTGTCACTATTCCTAACTTGTCCGTATGTTTCAAATTACTTTCTGTATCTTTCCCAGGTTTTCAAACAACTATTGTGACTGTACCGAACTTCCCTATACGTTTCAAATTATTTTCTACATTTTTCTTTCCTTTTAAGTGTTAGAAGATGTTATTTTTAAGGACTTTCGAGTATTTTCTGTATTTTTCTGAAATTTTTTCTGAAATTAAAAATATTTTTTATAGTGTATTTATTTTTGAGATAGAGAGAGAGCGTGAGCAGGGGAGGGTCAGAGAGAGAGGGAGTCACAGAATCTGAATCAGGATCCAGGCTCTGAGCTGGCAGTCAGCACAGAGCCCGACGCGGGGCTCGAACCCACGAACCGCGAGATCATGACCTGAGCCGAAGTCGGACGCTCAACCGACTGAGACCCCAGGTGCCCCACATTTTTCTTAATTTTCAAGCTATTGTTACTATACCTAACTTTCCTGTATTTTCCAAATTATTTTCTGTATTTTTCTTTTCTTTTTAATTTTTTAAAGATTTTATTTTTCAATAGTCTCAAATTATTTTCAGTATTTTTCTGAAATTGTCAAACTATCGTTACTCTACCTAACTTTCCTATACGTTTCAAACTATTTTCTATATTTTTCTTTCCTTTTAATTGTTAGAAGATTGTATTCTTAAGGATTTTCAAGGGTTTTCTGTTTTTTTTTCTGAAACTTTCAAATTATCATTACTGTCGCTAACTTCTCTGTATTTTTCCAATTACTTTCTGTATTTTTCTGAAAATTTCTAATTATTCTTCCTATCTCTAATTGGTCTGTATTTTTCAGATTATTTTCTATATATTTTTCTTTTGATTTTTTTAAAGATTTTATTTTTAAGTCATCTCTACACACAAGGCTTGAACTCACAATCCTGAGATCAAGAATTGCACACCCCACCGACTGAGCCTGCTTACGTGCCTCTGTATTTTTCTGTATTTCTCAAGTTATTTCTGCAGTTAACTTGTATTTCTCAAATTATTTTCTGTATTTTTCAAATTATCACTATACCTAATTTCTCTGTAGTTTTCAAATTACTTTCTGTGTGTCTCGAGTGATTATGGCTATAGCTAAGTTCATGGGTATGAAGTGACATCGTTGTGCTTTGTTTTTTAAATGTCTTTCCACTTGTTTCAAAAAGCTTATTTTATTTTTTAATTTTAATTTTTAATTTTTAATTAATTTTAATTTTAATTTTTAATTTTAACTAATTTAATTTTAATTTTAATTAAAATTTTAATTTAATTTTATATACTTTTATATTTTTTAATATAACTGATTGTCAAATTGGTTTCCGTACAACATATTTTTGAGAGAGCGCGCGCGAGTTGGGGACTGGGTGGCTCAGTCGGCTAAGTGTCCAACTTTACCGAGAGAGAGAAAGACAGGGAACCCCAAGCAGGTGCTGTGCGTCAGCGCAGAGCCCACCTTGGGGCTCGATGCTACGAACGCTGAGACCAGGCGCTGAGCAAAATCAAGAGACAGACGCTTGACGGACTGAGCCCCCCACGCGCTCTGATAATGTGGGTTTAATTTTTTTCTCTTTTATCACAGAGCAAACGAACGTATGTCCTATTGTGAACATGCAGCTGGATCCAAGGAAAAAGATGCTAACCTGGAATTACACGAGAAACGTGAGTGGGCATGAATGCGTCATAGACACGCCGCCGGACTATTCCGCCAGGGTAGACCCGCAGGTGCGTGTCCCAGCCTCGCGCCTCACGGCTTTGCTCCTTTTAAATCCTGACTTTTCCCGTGAAATGACTCTCGAGTCCCCAGACAGCTTTGATTTCTCCTCTTATTGCTTTTGTCCGGGAAGAAAGAAACAATCCTCTATACGCTTATGTTCGGACATAGGGGTGTGCAAATTAAAACGACAAATGCAAGGTTTGGGGGAAGAGAAAACATACAGATGTGTTCCTATTTTAACTTTTTACATCCGTGAAGATGAACAGGAAAGAACTGAATACCCAAAGTGTGGGGAGCTTTGGTACCATTTTTTAAAATGTTTTATTTATTTCTGACACACAGAGAGACAGCGTGAGCAGGGGAGGGGCAGAGAGAGAGGGAGACACAGAATCTGAAGCAGATCCAGGCTCTGAGCTGTCAGCACAGAGCCCGATGTGGGGCTCGAACCCACGAACGGTGAGATCATGACCTGAGCCAGAGTCGGACGGTGGGGGTAAAATTTACACACTAAATCCCGCGTATTGAGGAAGAACGTAACAGCCGTCTTTTCTGCACCCGCCTTTACTTTGATTTCTCTCCTGCCGTGAGGGAGGAGGGGGAAAGACACGGATTTTTCCGTTACGTGCACTCCACGCCCTGCACATCAGAACACACACACACACACCCTCCCCGACTCCGTCACGGTCTGTGGGCTACGTTCATTCAGGCAGCATACAGTTCACATACTTCCTTAGCTTCACTCCAAGGATGTTGGGGAAGGAAAATTAGTATGTACCCTCTTAGGTTCTGTCCTCAGGGGATGTGAATTAACCTGATGAGAGATGAAGAGAAGGAAAGAAATGTATTGCTATGCCTATGGAGCTTACAAAAAAAGTAGCCCAGTGAATAAGTCAAGTTAGAACCTTCTATAGCTAACGAGTGGGGAAAAGGGAAGAGAGGGCGCCTGGGTGGCTCAGTCGGCTAAGTGTCCAACTTTACCTCAGGCCATGATCACACGGTTTGTGGGTTCGAGCCCCACATCGGGCTCTGTGCCGACAGCTCGGAGCCTGGAGTCTGTTTCAGATTCCGTGTCTCCCCCTCTCCCTGCCCCTCCCCCGCTTGCCGTCTGTCTGACTCTCTCAAAAATAAATAAACATTAGAAGAAATTTAAATGAATAAATGTTGAAAAAAATTTTAGTCAGATGAGAGAAAGTTCCCCCCAAATGTTTCTTTCTGCATCGCTTGAATCCAAATGTCTTCAGCTTATAACACTCTTCATGCCGATTATGGGGATCCCCGGGGGAGGGCCCCACAGCGGGGCCATAAAATGGGTCTATAATGACACTGAAATGCAAACCGCGGAAAACGCCAGGTTGCAGAATTAGCAGCTGGGCCTTGTTTTGTGTCCGCTCGATTTACCGCAGGTTTGAGTAGGAGTTTTATGCGGGAGCCTCTGGCGCCACCTGCTGGCTGGTGGGGGTGTTGCGTTCCGTCCAGAGAGAGTCCTGGGGGGAGGGGGAGGGGGGACCGTTTTTTTAATTACAAGCGTTTGCTGTTGTAGGAAAGCCCCTGAGGCTACGGGCTCTGTGTCCGAAGTTCCTTGATCTCTTTATAAAGTCAGCGTGTTCGGGAACAGCGTCCGGTTGTCCGAACGTTATCCGTTTACAAAGAAAGCTCATGCGGTTCCTTCCCCCAGAACCGCCTGCGCTTTGTTTCCATTTCCATTTTCATTGCAAATTCCAGAAAACCCTCGAAAGTTCAGCGTTTCTGTACAAATGACAACAGTGCCTGTTGATGTAAAAAAAAGAGAAAGAAAAAAAGGCAAAAACCTTCTTTTTCAGATCGCAGAGATTCCCTTACATTCTTGCTGTTATAAGATTTTTTTCCCCCAAAATTTGCACAGTCTTGAAAGCTTGTTTTGGGAGTCTCACTTTTTCCCCTCCTCGTTTCCCTGCATCGACCTCAGTAAAACTGACCATGCACAAGCTTAGTATAATTTTTTTTTAAAAAAATTAAGTTTATTTCTCTGAGCACAAACAGGGGAGGGGCGGACAGAGGGAGAGACAGAATCCCAAGCGGGTTCCACGCCATCAGCGCTGAGCCTGATGTGGGGCTTGAACTCACAAACGGTGAGATCATGAGCTGAGCCGAGATCGAGCATCAGGACGTTAACCTACTTTGCCCCCGAGGTGCCTCTGAGCTTAGCTTTTTTGTCTGAACCTGGTGTTTGGAGTGTGGTGCTTTTTTATCGTTTTACATTTTTTTTAAGATTTTATTTTTAAGGAAATCTCTACGCCCAACATGGGGCTCACACTCACAACCCTGAGATCAACAGTCGCACAGTTTTACGACCGAGCCCGTCAGATGTCTCACATTTTTAAAAAATGTTGAATGAAGTCAGCTCTTTCGAGAATATTCTGTGCGTGGCGTTTGATCTGAGCTGTGCGAGCAACAGAAAATGGAGTCTGTATTTTCTTAAGGGCCGATATTTGTGTGTTGGGAGGGTTGGGTTTGTGGTTCATTTCCTTCCGTGTGGTCTGCACAAATCTGAGGGTTTTCTGCTGCAGGAGAAAGAAAAAAGAAGAAGAAAAAGCTCGTTCTTCTGCAGAGAGAGGTCGTGATGTTAGGAGACGCTTGCTGAGCCTTCATCTCAACTGGCTCAGTCGTCTCCCAGGGCTTTGTTAGGGAGAAGCTCCTTCCAGTGTGTGTGTGTGTCTGTGTGCGTGTGTGTGTGTGTGTGTGTGTGTGTGTCTGTGTCTGTGTTTAATCCTCAGGTTCCCTTCTTTGTTGAGACCTGAGCACTTTTCTGCAGAGTCAGAACACGCGGCGGGTCGCAGAATTGCACAATTTCTCAGTGGGATTTGGGGTTTTCCGTGAGCCCAGCAGC
Source organism: Proteles cristata cristata (assembly GCA_017311185.1). NCBI lineage: Eukaryota > Metazoa > Chordata > Mammalia > Carnivora > Hyaenidae > Proteles > Proteles cristata. Next base: position 7,071 of record JAESUZ010001993.1, read on the forward strand.
CGAGCCGGAGGGAAGACAGGACAGGTTGGGGCTGATGGAACAGCATTCCTCAAACTCCTGGGTTTTTTTGGTTTTGTTTTGTTTTCTGTTTGTTTGTTTTTTAATTTTTTTAAATGTTTTCTTTATTTCTGAGAGAGAGAGAGAGACAGCAGGGGAGGGTCAGAGAGAGAGGGAGACACAGAATCTGAAACAGGCTCCAAGCTCTGAGCTGTCGGCACAGAGCCCGACGTGGGTCTCGAACCCATGAACTGTGAGATCGTGACCCGATCCAAAGTGAGATATTTAACTGACTGAACCACCCAGGCGCCCCTCAAATTCGTGTTTTTATTCCTTCCTTAGCAGCCCCCACCCCCACAAAGCAGGAGGCGGGATAGGGGTTCTTCGCAGCCTGTGGATTTCCAGCCACCATCCTCCCCCGTGTAACTTTCTGCACCGCGTTTGGCGCAGACACACGCTAACGGCGCTCGGGTTTCCTAGGACTTGAACTTGAGGGGCTCGGGTTTCCCAGGTTTTGAACTTGAGGGGCTCCGGTTTCCTAGGACTTGAACTTGAGGGGCTCGGGATTCCTAGGACTTGAACTTGAGGGGCTCGGGTTTCCTAGGACTTGAACTTGAGGGGCTCCGGTTTCCTAGGACTTGAACTTAAGGGGCTCGGGTTTCCTAGGACTTGAACTTGAGGGGCTCGGGTTTCCCAGGTTTTGAAGTTGAGGGCTCCGGTTTCTAGGACTTGAACTTGAGGGGCTCACTAGGACTTGAACTTGAGGGGCTCGGGTTTCCCAGGTTTTGAACTTGAGGGGCTCCGGTTTCCTAGGACTTGAACTTGAGGGGCTCCGGTTTCCCAGGACTTGAACTTGAGGGGCCAGGTTTCCCAGGACTTGAACTTGAGGGGCTCGGGTTTCCTAGGACTTGAACTTGAGGGGCTCCGGTTTCCTAGGACTTGAACTTAAGGGGCTCGGGTTTCCTAGGACTTGAACTTGAGGGGCTCGGGTTTCCCAGGTTTTGAAGTTGAGGGGCTCCGGTTTCCTAGGACTTGAACTTGAGGGGCTCCGGTTTCCCAGGACTTGAACTTGAGGGGCTCGGGTTTCCCAGGACTTGAACTTGAGGGGCTCGGGTTTCCTAGGACTTGAACTTGAGGAAGTGTGCGTGTCTGTAACCATCCACCTCCTGGCCAGTCCACACTGAGCGCCCACCGCGGCCCCCCCTGCGCCCCCGGAGTGCAGGGGCTTCACAAACAGGATGCAGCAGTGCTGACAGTTCTCCGGTTCGCTCCGAGTTTCCTCTCCAGCTTTTTTTAACCCCGTGTCCTCAGCTCTCAGCGTTCTGCACGTGACGCTGGTTGGGAGGCGGCTCTGGGTCGCCCGCGGCCCATCCCCTTGTGGCAGTTCCGCATTCCCTCCCGGCCCGGGGTGGGGGGCGGCCAGGGACAGGTGCCGGGGTCCCGGGCAGGACGATGATGAGAAATGAGCAGTCGCCTTCGCCCATGAAGGAGACCGGAGCGTGGCCCCCGCTACAATGTGCATCACGTTTGAAACTCTGTTACACAAAAGGCTACACTGTCTGATCGCGGTGACGTCATAGGCCCCCAACAGCAACTCTTGAGAAATGAAAGTGGATCAGGGTCTGCCGGGGGCTGCGGGAAGGGGTCCGCTCTGCGTGGGGATGGGGGAGGGGATGAGAATGTTCTGGAAACAGAGGTAGTGGCAGCCCGACGTTGTAAATGTGCTCACTGCCTCCCCTGGGGCCGCCTCAAAGGGATCGAAATGCTGTTTTCTGGTTATCTAAGCACGATAAAAAAATGAAAATTAAGAATATCTGTAAAAAGCTGAAGCGCAGAGAAAAAGATAAATATAGGAATGTGTAGGTAAATCAGACAAAGGTCCCCGCCCACCCTCAAGCGCCCCCCTCACCCCCCCTACACACACACACAGGTCGAGAAGGACGGGGCCCTTCATCACCCGACAGCGTCCTTTCCTCCTTGTCTCAGTCACAAATGGGCCCTGGTGCTTTTATTCCTTTTTTTATATAATTTTTTAATGTTTTATTTATTTCTAGGAGAGAGAGAGAGAGACAGCGTGAGCAGGGGAGGGTCAGAGACAGAGGGAGTCACAGACTGAAACAGGCTCCAGGCTCCGAGCTGGCAGTCAGCACAGAGCCCGACGCGGGGCTCGAACCCACGAACCGCGAGGTCATGACCTGAGCCAAAGTCGGACGCTTAACCCGACGGAGCCCCCAGGCGCCAGGCCCTGCTGCATTTACTGCTTCTGACACATTTTCCTCCTAAAATCTCTGAATGTGCTGCCCACAAGCTTCCTCCCCGGTCAGGGTCCTATTGCTCGTCAATTACCTGATTGTTTGCAAATCCCGGATTTTCCCGCCTGCTTTTCTTTAAATGATGGGAGTCTCCCCCTGCCCCCCACACCAGGCCCGGTAAGTGCCAGGGACCTAGTGCAGGGATCCGGGACTGTCACCCACACGCATGCAGAACCGCCTTCCAGAATGTACTCTGGAGGGCAGGCCCCGGCTGGATTATCAGGTGCATTTGCACACCCCGTCCCCCCTCGGTCCCCACCCCACAGCGGTCCAGGCTCTAGGGCCACCGTCTCTCACCTTTGCGGAGCCTCAAAGTCAGGCAGAGAAGTGGGGAAACTTTCTAGAGGCGCAGGCAAGCACAAACTCTTTTCCTCTACACTCTTAAGTGCCGCGACGGAGCTCTGCAAATTAGATGGACAAAACCCAGATTCACTGAGGCAGGTTTTTCTATGCTGGTAAAAATTCAAGGTGCCACGAGGTGGGGGCTTCAGGGAAGGAAGAAAATGGCCCCAATGAAGCAGTGGGACTTGAGAGTTTTATACCATTTTTTTTTTCACACAGAGCACTAAATGATGCAGATGTGACGAGAGACAGGAAATTAGGCCGAGGGCAGAAATTGGGGGAAGGAAGACATTTGAAGGAAACTATTGGAGGACAGGGTTAGTTTTAGTCAGTTTGTTCATGCAGGTCCGAGCCGGGGCCAACTTTCCGTCCTGCTCATGGTCATAAAACCTCCCCCAGAGACCCCGGGTCCGCGGAATGTGTTAGAACTTTCCGCTGTGAGTCACATCAGGGCTGCGGGCATTCCGTGCCTCCGTGTTCTGAGAACGGTCCTCACGCCCAGGTGGGAATCGGGGACAGAAGCAGGGACGTCATCGGCATTCGTGGGGTCCCGGCCGTCGTGGGTCAGGCCGTGGTCTGTGACGGCCGTAGTCACTCGGGGAAACGAAGCGAGGTGGGCGCTGCCCCGGGGAGTGTGCCCTGCTCGCGCGGGGACCTCAGGGCGCTGCGGGGGTGGGTGGAGGGGTGTCCGGCGGGTCCGAGGCCGGGACACGGGGCGGGGACGCCTCCCGACAGTGGACTGTGGCCTCTTCTCCTGGGCGTCCAGGTGAGCCGCACCCCCCGCCCCTGGCATCGAGGCGGGGACCTAGCTTCAGCGCTAAGCCCGCGTGGGGCCCAGCGAGGCTTCAGAAGCGTTGGGCCCAGGGGCCGGGCGTGAGCGGCCTCTGGCTGCCCCGGGGGCGGGACCCGTGTCTCGTAGTGTATTTTCCCAAGAGGCGCATCAGAGCCTTCCTGTGCGAGGGAAAGCGAAACGAGGGGGAAAAAAATTCCTCTATACTGTTAGGTGTCTGAACAGGGCGTGCAAATTAAACTGGCAAGCACTATATTAACAGGAGAAAAGCATACAGTTTTTACTTTTATATGCACGGAGTGGGGCCTCCATAGAAAAGAAATGGTTGAGGGGCGCCTGGGGGGCTCAGTCAGTTAAGTGCCCGACTCTTGCTTTGGGCTCAGGTGATGATCTCACGGTTCATGGGTTCGAACTCTGGTTCCGGCTCTGCTGACGAAGAGACACACAGAAGGGGCAGGGAGAGGGAGACACAGAATCCAAAGCAGCTCCAGGCTCCAGGCTCGGAGCCGTCAGCACAGAGGCCGACGCGGGGCTCGAACCCACCAACCGCGAGATCACGACCTGAGCCGAAGTCGGACGCTCAACCGACTGAGCCCCCAGGCGCCTCGTCACCACCTCGATTTAAACGTGACCCTAAATGTCCCTCTTGTACGTGACAGTCATGAGGCCGAGGCGGAATGTGTCCACTATGTCGTCGATGCCACGGGGACACGTGTGGGCTGCCATTTTGATCAGCTCGGCAAACCCCACAGGACGGATAATTACTTCTTCCTGCTGAACGGAACCACCAGGGAAACACAGATCCCGTTTTTGGATTTCACTCCATTTAAAGCCGTTCAAATGGGTAAGACGCTGCCTCACTGTGCCTTCTCCCCGCCGCCCGGGGTAAGCGGCCTGTGGGCGCCCCCAGGGCCGAGATCCATATCTAGTACTTGCATTTTCCCCAAGAGGCACATCAGGGCCTTCCTGTGCATGGAAACGCAAAACAAGAAAAAAGATTATCCTCTACACTCTTATGTTCGTGAACGGGGCATGCGAATTAAACGGACAAGCACTATATTAATAGGAGAAAACATACACACTTAATGTATTTTTTATACACATGGAATGGGGCCTTCATATGAAGGAAATGACTGAGGGCCCCTGGGGGGGCTCAGTCGGTTAAATATCCGATTCTTGGTTTCAGCTCAGGTCATGATCTCACGCGTGCATGGGTTTGAGCCCCGGATCGGGCTCTGCGCTGACGGTGTGGAGCCTGCTTGGACAAAAAAAAAAAAGAGAGAGAGAGAGAAATTTTAATAAAAAGCAATGAACTGGGGAGTTATGACCCAACAAACAAAAAGAGGTGGTAAACTGAGGAAAGTTTATGTGGAAACTAATGAGAGACGGGTGATGTCAGCCCAGGTCGTTTGTTCAGATTCGTCTTGGTTCCGACTTTCTGGTCATCGAACACCTACCACTTCCCCGGAGTCGGGATTCATGGAAATCCTTATTTCTTGCTGAAAAAATGTTTATTTTGGGGAGAGTGCAAGCGGGGGAGGGGCGGAGAGAGGGGATCAGAGGACCCAACGCGGGCTCAGCACCGACAGCAGTGAGGCCCGTCCGGGGCTCGAAGCCTCGAACCCAGAGATCGCGACCCGGGCCGAAGTCGGACGCTCCGCCGACTGAGCCCCCAGGGACCCCTGTGAGGCTCCGAGTTTAAGGCCGTTTCAGGTTTAGGGAAACGCAGGGCCGAGGTCAGAGAGGGGGCGCGTCGCCCCGGCCCGCTCCCCGGTCAGGACCGTCTGACCCGCGGGTGTGTGTTGTGTGTCTGGCGGCAGAGAAGTACGACCCGCCCGCGAACCTCAGCGTCGCCCACAGCCGATCGCACCGCGTCATCCGCTGGGACGACCCCACGATCCCATTCGACTTCTCGAGTCACATGCTGTGCTATGAGCTGGACGTCCAGACGGCGGTAAGCGGCACCCGACCCTGAACGCCCCACAGCCGCCGTCCGGCCCGTTCGCTCGGGTAACCTCTCGGGGGCGCCTGGGCGGCTCGCGGGTTAAGCATCAGCTCCTGGTGTCGGTAGATGGTGATGTCATCGTTCGTGAGTTCGAGCCCCGCGTCGGGGCCTGTGCTGAATCCTTGGGATTCTCTCCCTGTCTCTCGGACCCTCCCCTGCTCATTCTCTCCGTGTCTCTCTCTGAATCGATATACTTTAAAAATTATTTATAAAAATTTATTTTTCAAGGAATCTCTACGCACAATTTGGGAGTGGCTCGTGAGCGGCCCAGACCCCAGGGCCTTTGCACATACCGCAGGCTCCGCCCACGGAGGCTCAAGTCCACAACTCCGAGCTCAAGAGTGGCATCCCCTCCGCCCCCGAAAGAGCCGGCCGGGTGCCCCAAAATAGCATTTATCTTTCTTTATTTATTTTAAGCTTATTTATTTATTCTGGGAGAGAGAGAGAGAATGAGCAGGGGAGGCGCAAAGAGAGAGGGAGACCCAGAACTAGGCGCCAGGCTGGGTCACGCTGGGTCACGTGCGGGGGACGCCCCCCCGGGGGTCAGCGTGACCACCTCCCCCCTGAGCCCCACATCTGGCCTCGTCCCCGAGGCCTGGAAGTTGGGGACTTTCCGGCCGACGCAGCCTCTCCGTGTCCTCACGACCTGGGGCCTCGCCGTGGGAGCCCCTCACAGAGGGAGGGTCGCGGGCGACACCCGTTCTCGTCTTCGTCACACACCGTCCCGCACACTGACACCCGCGTCCCCCCGGCTCCCCCTGCGCCCCAAGTGCGGGGTCCGTGACCGGGTCCGCGCCCGTGGTGACCACGGCCGGCGCGTCTGCATCGCGCCTCCCTGTCCGCCCTCTCCCGGCCCGTCTGCACCCAGCCGCTACCGGAACGTTCCTCTGCCTCTGCTTCCTGCCTCTCGCGGCCAGCGGGCGACTTCCTGAGCACAGGGGTCCCTGTTCGAATACCTACGGCGACGGCAGAGCCGGGCACACATTGGTGCTCAATAAATGTTGCCGAATGAATGAATGTCAGGAATAGCGGGGCCCCCAGACGCCACGAGAGCCCCTCTCCCGCCCACGGGACCCACCGCCAGCCGTGGATCCGCTGTCCCCGATCCGTCCCCAGGGCTCACGTGCGGGACTCCACACAGGCGAGCTCACCTCACAGGTGACGGAGGACAAGCAGGGGTCTTCTCACCGGCGACCTGAACGGTCAGCTGTGCACACGTGACCTCACAGAAGTGACCTCGCGCGTGAGCTCTCGCAGCTGACTTCACAGGTGACCCCACATAAGTGGCCTCGCACAGGTGGCCTCGCACAGGTGGCCTCACACAGGTGGCCTCACACAGGGGACGTCACACAGGTGGCCTCACACAGGTGACCTCTCCCAGGTGGCCTCACACAGGTGGCCTCACACAGGTGACCTCACTCAGGTGACCTCTCCCAGGTGACCTCACACAGGTGACCTCACACAGGTGGCCTCACACAGGTGACCTCCTCCCAGGGTGGCCTCACACAGGTGGCCTCACACAGGTGACCTCACACCAGGTGAGCTCAAGTGACCGCACAGGTGGCCTTGCGAGGTGGTCTCAGTCAGGTGATCTCACACAGGCCAGCGTCCAGCCCGATGGCCTCACACAGGTGACCTCACACAGGTGACCTCACACAGGTGGCCTCACACAGGTGACCTCTCCCAGGTGGCCTCACACAGGTGGCCTCACACAGGTGACCTCTCCCAGGTGGCCTCGCACAGGTGGCCTTGCACAGGTGGTCTCAGTCAGGTGATCTCACACAGGTAGCGTCAGCCAGATAACCTCACACAGGTGGCCTCACACAGGTGGCCTCACACAGGTGACCTCACACAGGTGTCCTCGGACAGGTGGCCTCACACAGGTGACCTCACACAGAAGGCCTCTCCCGTGGCCTCACCCAGATGACCTGTCCCAGGTGACCTCACCCAGGTGGCCTCACACAGGTGACCTCTCCCAGGTGACCTCACCCAGGTGGCCTCACACAGGTGGCCTCACCCAGGTGTGCAAGCCCGGTGTCCTGTGCATGTCATGCCCCAGGCACCAGGACGCCGCGGGCAGGTCCCCGTTGGTGGTGAGCTCCCACCCAGCTCTGTCCGCAGAGCCTCACGGATGCTTCCGGCAAATACGGGTTGGCGTGGGCGACGGCCTCTGAGGCGCTTCGTCCGCACTACGCACCTGAACGCTCGAACAAATGGTACCATAGGGGCTGCCTTCCCGCCACCTGTACGATCCCCGGAGAACATTCACGAGCCAGCGGTAAATTCACAGCAAGGGAACTTTGCGTTGAAGTTTCTCTTCCCTCTTATGTCCCGCACCTGGGGGCTGCGAATTAAACAAAAGGGAGGGGCGCCTGGGGGGCTCAGTCGGTGGAACGTCCAACTTCAGTTCAGGTTCGAGCCCCGCGACGAGCTCCGTGCTGACCGCTCCAAGCCTGGAGCTGCTTCTGCTTCTGTGTCTCCCCTCTCTCTCTCTGCACCCCCACTTGTGCTGGGTCACAAAATATAATAAACGTTGAAAAATATTTTAATTAAAAATACATAAATAAGCAAAAGGGACAAGTAAGAGGACAAACGAAAGGCCAATGTCTTTCCTCTGCGTATGGGAGCTCAGCAAACAAGTGAGTCTTGAATAGCTACCGTTTGGGGCTTACCCGCCTGACTCGGTTGAAGGGAAAGGGAAGGAAAAAGCTTCTGGAAGAACGAAGTTTCTAGAAAACGAGGGTGTAGAAGAGGTGTTTTGACGGACAAGCCTTCTTTGTGGGCGGAAACCCCCCTGCGGAAGGGATTGAGGGCACAGTCGGCCGTTCCTGGAAGGGAGGTGTCCCCACGGGGCGGTTTCAGGCACCCCCTCATTCCGGGTCTGCTGCTCTGGGACCGGAAGGGAAGGTCTGGGGCTTCTTCGCACCAGTCCTGGGAGGCGGGGGCGGGGGTGGGGGTGGGGGTCCCCACGTGTGCGGACGAGGCAGAAAACACTCACAATTTTCCCGTGTTCACAGGGTACCCCGCCGGCAGTAACCGTGTGAGTCCCCCGTCCGTGGTCTGCGACGTGCGCGCTGGGACACCCCGAAGGGCCGCCCCTGA
>JAESUZ010001995.1:0-39632 GCA_017311185.1 Proteles cristata cristata
CTCTGAGCTGGCAGTCAGCACAGAGCCCGATGTGGGCCTTGAACCGACGAACCGCGAGATCATGACCCAAGCGAAAGTAGGACGCTTCACCGACTAAGCCACCCAGGCTCTCCAATAAAAATATTTTTTAAAAAATGCTTATGGATACAGTTTCTAATCCTTGTAATTTTGCTAATGACACACAAATGTATACCTATTAGAACTTCAAGTAGTTTTATGCAGTTTACTGATAATTTCTTATTTACTGTATGCTTCATCTTTAGTCATTGAGGACCTTGACCCTGGAGACAGAGCTTCCAAAGCTACCTAAACCCTACAGAGAACAAATGTCTCCCCTCTAAGTGTACTGTTATCATACAAAAGAACCAATCAGAGCCCACATCCCCAAACACCAATTTACATACCAATCCAACATTCCCCAGACCATAAACTACCCCAAGGAAATTATTTCAACTGGCAAATCCTAAACTACGAAATATATCACATCTTGCCTATTACTTCCTAATATAGGTTTCCATGTCAGTTGTCTACTCTCCTCTGATCCTTGCCCTATGTGGCCCTTGAATGAATAACATGACTCACTCTCCTCTCATGTCTGTTGAGTATATACTTCTTTCTTCAAGACAAAAAAAAATTTTCTTTTGGTATCTGATACTTTAACCTATCAAATTAAAACAAAACTTGAGTATATTTTAACATATGTAAAAGTGAGTGAATTTTATAATCCATAATTTAAACGATGTCAAACTTCTATTGGTAAATCCTTCCAATGTGGGGCTCAAACTCATGAATGGTGAGATGCTAACCTGAGCCAAAATAAAGCATCACACACTTAAATGACTCAGCTACCCAGGTGCCTGGATAATGATAAATGTTTTAATGGCAACATGCTCACTCCAATAAAATTCAAGTTCCTTAACCTACAGTCTTCATACTTTCCCTTTACTCACCTTCCCCTTCTCTCCTCCAAAACCCCCAATCTGTTTCTGTCTCTTTCTTTAGCCAAACAAATATATAATTTTGGTATCCGTAAACAATATACTTGGCTTTGCTTTTCCTCTACTGGAAATGCTTTCCATATCACCTGTACCTTGATACATCCCTTACATGTCCCTCCCCCATATATACATAAAAAGAAAATGCTAGAAATAATCTATTCCTCCTCTAAATTTCAAGTCTTAACACTTCTATCTTTCTTACATTTTTTAAAGGAATATTTATGGGGGCTCTTGGAAGGGTTAAGCAATTGAGTGTCTGATAATATCCAAGAGTTATGACATCAAGCCCCATTATCTGCACTGAGTGTGCTTGGAATTCTCTCTGCCCTTAAAATAATAATAATGTTTATTTATCTCTTAATGTTCATATATAAAAGTACATGGTTCTTAAGGAAATATGCAAGTAAGAAACTCAAGTTAAGTTTATAGACATACTTTCCAATATATGTCATCTCCAAGACATATTCAAGTCAAGAAATAGGAGGTTTTATGTTATTTATTTAAGATACGTCAAATAAAAAGGCCATGAAGGCGACGTTAGTACATATTTTTTGATCACACACACAAAAAGGAAAATGTTCTTGGTATAAATAAGCTGTTACTGTTTTCCCTTCCCAAACTCTGGTTTTCTACTTCTTTTCCCCCTCCTTAAAAAGATGTCATTTATGGGAGTGTGTGGGTGGCTCAGTTAGTTGAGCATCTATCTCACTTTGGTTCAAGTCATGATCTCACAGTTCCTGAGTTCAAGCCTTGTGTCAGGCTCATTGCCTTCAGTGCAGAGCCTGCTTCAGATCTGGTGTCCCTTTCTTACCATCGCTCTCCTGCTCATGTGCTTGCTCTCAAAAATAAATAAAACATTTGGGGCGCCTGGGTGGCTTAGTCGGTTAAGCGTCCGACTTTCGCTTGGGTCATGATCTCGCAGTTCGTGGGTTCGAGCCCTGCATCGGGCTCTGTGCTGACTGCCAGCTCAGAGCCTGGAGCCTGTTTCAGAGTCTGTGATTCCCTCTCTCTCTGACCTTCCCCTGCTCATGCTGTCTCTATCTCTCTCCTAGAAATAAATAAAACATTTAAAAAAAAATTAAAAAAAAAATAAATAAAACATTTTTTTAATGCCGAGTTTAAATGTTTTATTTTTTTCTAATGTTTTATTTATTTTTGAGAGAGATAGCATGAGCAGGGGAGGGTCAGAGAGAAAAGGAGACACAGATTCTGAAACAGGCTCCAGGCTCTGAGCTGGCTGTCAGCACAGAGCCTGACGCGGGGCTCGAACCCACAAACCGTGAGATCACGACCTGAGCTGACGTCAGACACTTAACCGACTGAGCCACCCAGGTGCCTCTGAGTTTAAATGTTTTAAATAAAACATTTTTAAACATGTGGCTCAGAAATAAGGCAGAAAAGGACAGCTACCATATGTTTGCACGTATAGGAGAATTAGGAGGGACTTAATGGAGGACTATGGGGGAGAAGAAAGGGAAAAATAGTGGTGAAGAGGGAGGGAGGCAAACCATGAGAGACTCTTCAATGCTGAGAACTGAGGGCTTGATGGGGTGGGGGTAGGGGAAGGGAGGTGATGGGCATGGAGGAGGGCACTTGAGAGGATGAGCTCTGGGTATTATATGGAAACCAACTTGACAATAAACTATTTTAAACAAATAAAAAATAAAAAATGTGGCTTAGTCGGTTGAATGTCCACCTTTGGCTCAGGTCATGATTTCACAGTTTGTAAGTCTGAGCCCCACATCGGGGTCTGTGCTGACAGCTCAGAGGCGGGAGCCTACATCAGAGTCTGTGTCTCCCTCTCGCTCTGCCCCTCTTCTGCTTGTACTCTCTCTCTCAAAAATAAATAATAAACATTATAAAATAATAAAAAAAATTGAAAACGTCAGGATAAACTTTAAAAACTTTATAAGCAAAATTAAGTAAAACTACATGTAATCAGACCAATGAGAATACTATAGAGGTGCCTGGGTGGCTGAGTCGGTTAAGCGTCCGATTTCGGCTCAAGTCATGATCTCATGGTTCGTGGGTTCAAGACCTGCATCAGGCTCTGTGCTGACAGCTAGCTCAGAGCCTGGAGCCTGAAGCCTGTTTCAGATTCTGTGTCTTCCTCTCTCTGACCCTCCCCTGCACATGCTGCCTCTCTCTCTCTCTCAGAAATAAATTTTAAAAATTAAAAAAAATAAAAAAGAATACTATAAAACATTACAGTATTTAAAGGCTCTTTAGGTTTCCTGATAAAAATCAATCTCATTAGCTCTGCTTAAATTCAGCCTGGATCATCATGGTGGAGTTAAGAACTTTCTACTGTTTGCCTCCAAAACACTAATTGAGACGATCACCAAGAGATGAGAGAGGCAAGTGAAAGTCCAACTTCCCTAGTTGAAAAGTTCCAGCGCTACATTAGGCAAAAAATTAAATATTAACAAAAAAATAAAAAAAACAGAGAACAGAAAAAGAGGGAGAGAGGGAGGGGGAAGGAGAGAGAGAGCATCAAAATGAGGAAGAAGAGTAGTTTCACTTTACTGACATCACCCCTTCAAGCCTGTTCTTTTTCCCCAGTGCAGGACACTGTCAGAGAAGCCCATTTCTTTCTCACCCTCTCCAGAATACTGAGATGTGCTTCATGATGGTGGAGCAGTAAACTGCTCAGATCAGTAGGGCTCTTGGAAGGATGGCACCAATGGGATGCAATTGTACTAACTGCTTTGTGATTCCATGAGGGACCTCTTCCACAATTTGCTGGGGATGTCTTGCTTGTGGATTCCGCCAATTAGCCGAAGGACAACCTCCACAGTGTCTGGTTTAACTACACAAACATTCAATCCCCTGGCTGGCTCCTGTCAGAATAGGCTTGATTCTGTATGTATGATTGGGAGAAACCACAGAAACTTCAGCACCATCTAGGAAGAGCAAACCTGAGGCTATCACTTCCCAGCCTGGTTTTGCAGACTTGAGCCACAAAATCTTAAAAATTACCTAAAAGAGGGAGCTAGAATTGTGGAGCAGGCATATCCACAGATAAGGTATGAAAAAAACCTGAGTTCCAAACAGGTCTACCAGAGAGTGTTTCCCTACCAAAGCCAATAAGAAGTAAACATCAGAGGAGATAAGTGACTTCTTCAAATGTGAAGACAATACCAGACTTACAGAAAAATTAAAACTCAAAGATACATGATATCATCAGAGGAACATAACAATTTTCTACTAGCCAACCCCCAAGTATGAAGATCTGCAATCTATAATAAGAATTTGTAGTACTTTTTAGGAAGCTCAGTAAGCTACAAGAAAACACAAATTCAACAAAATCAGAAAAATAATACATGAACAAAATGAAAAGTTTAAAGGAGAGGAATAATAAAAAAGAACTACATATACAGGGAGCTCAGGGAATGCAGCTGGTTAAGTATCCTACTCTGGATCTCAGCTGAGATTATGATTTTATGGTTCATGAATCCAAGCCCTTCTATCCAGCTCTGATCTGAGAGTAAGAAGCCTGCTTGGGATTCTCTCTCTTTCCCTCTCTTTGCCCCTCCCCCTCTTGTACTCTCACTTTCTTCCTTAAAACAAATAAACAAATAAAACTTTAAAAAAAGATGTACAATGTTTGTACAACATTTAAAATATGTTAATTGACTATATTATTGGTAAGGTTTCCAATTAACAATAGGCTATTAGTGGGGCGCCTGGGTGGCTTAGTCGGTTAAGCGTCCGACTTTCGCTTAGGTTACGATCTCGCGGGTCGTGGGTTCGAGCCCCACGTCGGGCTCTGTGCTGACTGCCAGCTCAGAGCCTGGAGCCTGTTTCAATCTGTGACTCCCTCTCTCTCTGACCCTCCCCTGCTCACGCTGTCTCTCTCTCTCTCCTAGAAAAAAAAAATTTAAAAAGAAATAGGCTATTAGTTAAATTTTTGGGGAAGTCAAAAGTTACATGCAGATTTTGATAGTGCCCCTAACAACCTTGTTGTTCCAGGGTCAACAGTACAATGAATAAAATAGAAAAATGACACAGAAAGCATCAAGAAAGAGAACAAACAAGATAAAATATGTGGAATAGAAGATACTCTTTGATATAATCTACTCAGAAGAAATAAAAAATAAAAAAGAGTGAAGATAGCTTTGATAAGTACAGGATACCACAGAGGGAAATAACCTACACTTTACTGTAGTTCCAGAGAAGAAAGAAAAAGAGAAAGGAGAGGGAAGTTGATTAAAGGATATAAAGGCTTAAACTGTGGAGATATGGATACCTACATTTAAGAAAGTCATAAAATCCCATAAAATTTCAATCCCAAATAATCTTCTCCAAGACATTACAACTGTCTAAAATTAAAGAGAAAAGTCTATAGTAGCAGCAAGATTAAAAAACAAAGAAATCACTCATACAAGGGAATCCCCACCAGGCTATCAATGTATTAAAAATTTTTTTTAAATCAGCAGTAATACCATAAGCTAGAAGAAGGCAGGATAACATGTTCAAAGTGTTGAAAGAAAAATTACCAACCAAGAATATGTAACTGGCATTAACTGTCCTTAAGAAATGAAGAAAAGAGAAATGCTTGCCTTAATAAACAAAAACGTAGGGACTTCTTCACTATAAGATCTGCCTTACAAGAAATGGTGAAAGGAATTCTTCAGGTTGAAATGAAAACTAGATATTTAGTAACATAAAAACATGAAAATATAACGTACTCCAATAAAAGTAAGTAAATAGTCAAGTCAGAATAACTATAGCTACAATCTGTTAGTGGATACACAATATGAAAAAAAAACTGACAACAAAAACAGAATTTGGGAAAGGAGGTAAAAGATTAACTTTTTTATTTTTAAAAAATTTTTACTTATTTCTGAGACAGAGAGACAGCGTGAGCAGGGGAGGGTCAGAGAGAGAGGGAGACAAGGAATCTGAAACAGGCTCCAGGCTCACAGGTAGCTGTCAGCACTGAGCCTGACATGGGGCTCGAACCCACAAACCATGAGATCATGACCTGAGCTGAAGTTGGATGCTTAACCGACTGAGCCACCCAGGTGCCCCAAAGAATAGCTTCTATATGCCATCAAAGTTCAACTTTTAACAACCTGAAACAGATTATTATAAGACAATGTCAACTCTCAGGTAACACAAAAAATATGAGAATGAAAACTGACCAATATGGAAAATAATCAACTTTCAAAGGAAAGCCAGAAGATGACAAGTACTTGCAATTCAGAAGTACAAAATATCCAGAAAACAAAGCCTACAAGAAATAGATACAGTCCTAGACACATATCCTTTCTCAAGGCTGGATTCTAAAGTAACAGAAAATCTAAACAGATTTACCAAATGAAGACTCATTTGGTAAATAAAACCTCCCAATACAGAAAAGTTGAGGACCAGAAGTTTCTGATAAACAAATTCTATCAAACATTTAAGAAAAATGAATATAATCCTTCTCAAAGTCTTTCAAAACACTTAAGAAAACACTCCCAAAGTTATTTCATGAGGCTAGCATTAGTCTCATATCAAAGCTAAATAAGGACAATACAAGAAAAGGAAACTACAGACCTTTATCCCTGATGAATATTCATATGCAAAATTTCTCAATAAAATTTTAGGAAACTGAATTCAACAGCACATTACAAGGATTATAAACCATAAAAATGTTATTTAATCCTTGGGCTGGAAAAACAGTTCAACAAATACAAGTCGGTAGATGTGATGTACCACATTAAAAAAAATTAAGGATAAAAATCACATATCCCAAGTCCACAACTAAGATTGAAAGTGAAACAATGAAAGATGGTCCTCTAGGTATGATCAGGCCAGAGGTGTCTACAATCATCACTCCTATTTAACACATTAGTAGAGTTCTTAGTTAAACCAGTTAGGCAATATAATAGAGAAATAGACGGAATCAGAATATTTGCAGATTACACCATTTTATTTAGGAAGTCAGAAAGACTCAAAAAACCACTGGATGTAATGAATTAACTCACTAAAGCTGCAGAATACAAAATCAACATACAAAAACAGTGGGGTTTCTAGTCCCTAATAATGTACTATCCGAAAAACAATCCCATTTGAAACAGCATCCAAAAAATGCTTAGAATTAAATTTAGGCAAAGAAGTTAAGAATTAATCAGTACACTGAAAAGTACAACAGTTTGATAAAAGAAAATGAAGACCAAATAAAAGGAAAGATATATGCTAATGGATAGGAAGAATTAATCAAGTAAAATATCTATACTACCCAAATCTATATAAAGAGTCAATGAAACTCCTATTTAAATTCTAACTGTATTTTTCACAAAAACAGAATACATGATACTAAAGTATCTATGGAATCAGTAAGGAATCAAGCCCAGAAAGAAACCCATACATATACAGTCAAATAATACTATACGAAGGAGCCAAAAATATTCCATAGTACAAGAACAATCTTTTTAACAAGTACTATGGTAACCAGTGGATGATCATTGTTGAAAAAGCTGTATAATCACACGCCTATCTTACACAGGAGTGAAACAGTATTCCTATCTTACACAATTCAGAAAAATTAACTTGAAATGTAAATAAATGTAAGTCCTCAAATGTTAAAACTCCTAAAGCAAAAGAAAAAAGGAACTAAACACTGGTTCTTAATATTGGAGTCAGCAAGAATTTTTTTGATACTACACAAAAAACACCAATAAGAAAAGAAAAACAAACACATGGGATACTTGAAACTAAAAAGCCTCTACACCAGCTTTTACATGAAACAAACATTAAAAGGCAACTGATGGAACAAGAGAAAAGATTTGCAAATAGTGATCTGATAAGGGGTTAATATTCAAATTATATAAGGAATTCATACTACTCAAAAGCAAAAATACCTCCCAAAACAACACAATCAAACGAAAATGAGGCAAGGAATTTGAACTGACATTTTGTCAAAGACCTACAAATGACATAACAAAAATAAAAGGCATCTAAATCAGCAAGGAGGAAGTCAAATGATGACTCTTTCCAGATGACATGATACTCTACAGAGACAACCTAAAAGTAAAGGCCAAAAAAGTGCTGGACTAATACATGAATTCAGTGGAGCTGCAGGATACAAATTCAGTGTAGAGAAATCTACTGCATTTCTATAGAGCAATTCTAAACAGCAGAAAAGTAATCAATCATTGAATGATCCCATTTACAATTGCACCAATATCCATAAGATATGTAGGAATATACCCAAGTGGAAAAGTAAATGATCCACTCTGAAAACTATACATCAATGATGAAAGAAATAAAAGATGACACAAAGAAATGGAAAAACATTCCATGTTCACGGATTGGGTGAACAAAGATTATTAAAAAGTCTATACTATCCAAACCAATTTATAAAATTAATGAAATCACTACTAAAAATAGCACCAGCATTTTTCAGAGCTAAAACAATCCTAAAATTTGTATGGAACAACAAAAGACCCAGAATAGCCAAGGTAATCCTGAAAAAGCAAAAGCAAAGCTGAAAGCATCATATTTTGGACTTCAAGCTATATTACAAAGTTGTAGTCATGAAGACAGTGTGTACACTGGCACAAAAACAAACACTGAAGATCAATGGAACAGAACAGAAACCAAGAAACAGAGCCAGGACTATATGGTTAATAAAGAATGAAAGAATTCCAGTGTTAAAAAGATAGTGCCTTCAACAAGTGAAACAAAAAACTGGACAGTAAACTTGCAGAAGAATGAAATTGTAACACTTTCTTATGCAAATTCAAATGGATGAAAAGACCTAAATGTCAGACAGGAAACCATCAAAATGCTAGAGGAGAACACAGCACTAACCTCTTTGACCTTGGCCACAGCAACTTCTTACTCCATGGACACATGGAAGCAAGGGAAACAAAAGTTAAAATGAACTATCGGGACCTAATCAAGATAAAAAGCTTCTGCACAGGGAAGAAAACACATAAAATTAAAAGTTAATCAACAGATCAGTATCCAAAATCTTTCATAAAGAACTTATAAAACTCAACACCAAAAATCAATAATCCAGTTTAAAAAAAGGGCAGAAGACATGGCAGACACTTTTTCAAAGGCATCCAGATGGCCAACAGACAAATAAAAACATGCTCAACATCACTCATCATTAGGGAAATTCAAATCAAAACCATGATGAGATACATCACACCCATTAAAGTTAACAACTCAGGAAACAAGAGATGCTGAGTGAGGATGTGGAGAAAAGGGAACCCTCTTTTTTTGTTGGTGGGAATGCAAAATGATGCAATTACTCTGGAGAACAAGATGGAGATTCCTCAGAAAGGTAAAAATAGGGGTGTCTGCGTGGCTCAGATGGTTAAGTATCTGACTTCAGCTCATCCAGCTTTCCGCTATCAGTGCAGAGCCTGCTTGAGATCCTGTTTTCCCTCTTTCTCTACTCATCCCCATTTGTGTGGGTGTGTACTCTCTCAAATATTAAAATAGTAAGTTAAAAAAAGACATCCTATGACACAGCAGTTGAACTACTAGGTCTTTACCCAGAGAACACAAAAATACTGACCAGAGAAACACATGCACCCTCGTGTATAGCATCATTATCAACACTGCCATACTGCAGAAAGAGCCCAAATGTCCCTCGATTGATAATGGATAAAGAGGAGGTGTGTACATAAAATGCAGTATTACTCAACCATTAAAAGGAAAGCTTGACATCTGCACAGACATAGACAGAGCTAGACCTAGTATATTATGCTAAGCAAAATAAGTCAGATAAAGACAAATTCCTATGATTTCACTCATACTGAACATACTGAAGGGAAAAAGAAAAGAGGGGGATGCAAATTCTAAGAGACTCTTAAGTATACATAACAAACAGGGTTTATGGAGGGAGATGGATGAGAGATAGGTTAACTGGTTGATGGGTATTAAGGAGATTTATTAGGATGACCCCTGGATATTGTATGTAACGGATGAATCACTAACTTCTACTCCTGAAATCAATATTACAGTACATGTTAACTAACTAGAATTTAAAACTAGAATGTAATTTAAAATTAAAATCCAGAAAAGAAAAAAAATATAAGACTGCTAACTGAAGGTACAGTTTCTGGGTGGGAAAAAGGCACACAAGGGGCTAAGAGGTTCATGAAAAGCAGTATAACATTACTAATCAGGCAAATGCAAATCAAACCAAACCATAATGAGATAATCCTCTCATAAGAATGTTAGAATGGCTATAATCAAAAAGAAAAGAGATGATTAGTGTTAACAAGGATATGGACAAAGGATGCCCTTTCATGTACACTGTGGTAGGAATGTAAACTGGTGCAATCACTATTGAAACCAGTGCAGTAGGTTGGGAGAGTTCTTCAAAAATTTAAAATACAGGGGCGCCTGGGTGGCTTAGTCGGTTAAGCATCTGACTTTCACTTAGGTCATGATCTCGCAGTTTGTGGGTTCGAGCCCCGCGTCGGGCTCTGTGCTGACAGCTCAGCTCAGAGCCTGTTTCGGTCTGTGACTCCTCTCTCTGCTCCCCTTCTGCCCTCACGCTGTCTCTCTCTCTCTCTCTCTAGAAAAAAAAAGCATTTAACAAAAATTTTAAATACAGTATGATCCAAAACCCTTGACTAGGGTTATCCAAAAGAAATTATTAGGGCGCCTGGGTGGCTTAGTCAGTTGCGCCCGACTTCACCAGGTCATGATGGGTTCGAGCTCGCATCGGGCTCTGTGCTTGCCAGCTCAGAGCCTGAGCCATTTCAGTGTGACTCTTCTCTCTGACCCTCCCCTGCTCACGCTGTCTCTCTCTCTCTCTCCTAGAAATAAATAAAAAAAAAAACATTAAAAAAAAAAGAAGACGCTACTAATGTCAATGACAGGAGTAACAGTGACTGGTCCATATGACCAGCCATATATGCCACAGATAACTGAATCAAAACCACAAACAGGAAGAAACTAGAGTTCAAAAGAAGGTGAGAAACTACTGTTAACTGCTGGGCTGCACTCTAGGACTCTATTCTGCATGCAGATAGCTACTAATTTACAACTTTCCAAAGTTAAGAGTTGACTGTAGTTTTATATCATATGCATTTATTAATACGTGGCCTAGCCTATAAAAGGAGCTGCTTACTTACACTGTTTTTATTAATATGATCAATCACTGTTCAATAATACATTTGATTGATAACTTTCCCCGGAATTTGGCCACTAAATAAACAGCTTTTTTTTTTTTTATTTTTCAACATGATTACACCTTACTTTATAACTTTCCTTGAATAAGAACTGCCTCTTGCCTCCAATAATAAGAATAAAATCATGTTTTTAAGTGGAATATCTTCCAAAGAGGTCCCACCATTCTGAGAAGTAAAAGTGCAAGAACATGGTCTGATGATTTAAATGAAATTGCCAATGTCCTACAGAAAAAATTAAACCTAGATATTAGCTGAATCTGAAGACAAACAGGCAGAAAATAATCAGGAAACTAGAAACTAATTAGATGAAAAAACCCTAACACTTACTCTGATTATCACATGTCCTGAAAATATTTTACCTTAAACCTGGTATTTAACTTACATTAATCTAAGGACTCCTGTTCTCTGGATGCAAGGATCATGATCTTGAAAATTCTGAAACAAACTATAAAATTAAGATTATGACCTGTTTAAAAAATTTTTAATGTTTTTTATTTATTTTTGAGAGTCAGAGAGACACAGCGCAAGCAGAGGAGGGTCAGAAAGAGAGATATACAGAATCCAAAGACAGGCTCCAGGCCCTGAGCTAGCTGTCAGCACAAAACCCGACATGGGGCTAGAACTCACAAACTGTGAAATCATGACCTGAACCAAAGTCAGACCTTAACTGAGATTATGACTTTCTTGAAGAAAATTCATAGTTGAAAACTTTATAGTGTGAAGAAAAATTAAGAGGAAATCTAGGAAATACACAAAAACATTTTTTACTCTTTAGAACAATAAAAATGCCAAAGTCTTTAGCAATATTTCCTCAATGTTAATTATGTTAATGACTATAATCTATAACTCATGATTCCTAGATACTTTTATGTTATCTCAAACATAACATTGTATATTAAAAGTAGGCAAGTTTCAACACAGCATTAATTTAACACATTTTTAAATAAACTACGTGCTTGCTAATACATACACACTAATTATTTTTCTGATTCTGATCTCCCAAACATATATTAATGTCTCTTAATACAACTTTAATCTAAGTTCCCCTTCTTTTTTTTTTTTTTTAATGTTTTATTTATTTCTAGGGAGAGAGAGAGACAGCGTGAGCAGGGGAGGATCAGAGAGAGAGGGAGTCACAGATTCTGAAACAAGCTCCAGGCTCTGAGCTGGGAGTCAGCACACAGCCCGACACGAGGCTCGAACCCACGAACCATGAGATCATGACCGAAGCGAAAGTCGGACGCTTAACCGACTAAACCACCCAGGCGCCCCTCTAAGTTCCCCTTCTTACATCATGCTCAGAAAACCAAAAAATTATACAAGGTATACACAATCACTTAGGTGGCTAGAACTTAAAGAGAAATCAAATTGTCCATAACATAATTTTTTTTTAAAATGTTTTATTTATTTCTAGCAGAGAGAGAGACAGCGTGAGCAGGGGAGGGTCAGAGAGAGAGGGAGTCACAGACTGAAACAGGCTAGCAGAGAGAGAGACAGCGTGAGCAGGGGAGGGTCAGAGAGAGAGGGAGTCACAGACTGAAACAGGCTCCAGGCCCTGAGCTGGCAGTCAGCACAGAGCCCAACGCAGGGCCCGAACCCGCGAACCACGAGATCATGACCTAAGTGAAAGTCGGATGCTTAACCGACTAAGCCACCCAGGCGCCCCTCCATAACATAATTTTTAATATGAGAAAACTGGAACTGGTAAAAAGCTGAGCTGAGTAAAATTTCTTTAATAATAATAATAATAATAATAATAATAATAATAATAATAATAAATAATGCTCCTTAGCAAAGCTAAAGAAGCAATTAAATACACTGTTAAACCTAAATTTCATTTTTCTGTGGTAAGGGTATGAAGAGACACAAAAAACTAACAGGTAGTAAACTAAAGGGGGAAATAAAGTGGAAAACACATGTGCATTTTAAAATAATAAAGAAAGATGATCATACATTTAAAAAATTGCTTATATGATATTATTATTCTATACTAGTATGATAAAATGAATTTTAAAAGATCTACTGGGAAGCGGAAGCTACCAGTATTAAACTTTGGAAAGACAGAAAATTCAAGCAATAAAAAAAAAGGTTAAGTTGCCTAACATAAGCATTTCAAACACATTGAAATCAAATTGTTCATACGGGGAATTTTTGCGTAAGTTTTAAAAACAGAGAAGTCTAAAAATAAATGATGTATTCTATAGTGTGAAAAAAAAGCCTTCCACAATACCTTTTAGAAAAAAGAATAAACCACCAAAATCAAAACCTAACAAAATAATTCAAACCAATCCCAAACTCCATTACTTATGACCTAGGTCAAGTACCTCCAAATGTGATCCATTATCACCCCTTAGTAAAGTAAGGTAATTCAAGAAATGGCACCAAACAGACTACATTAGTAACTAGGAAAATAACTAAAGAATAACTAGGATATTCTGAATAGATGCTTAAAAAGTTAAAATTCAACATCAGTTCAATTTTTAAAAATATTTTTATTTATTTCTGATAGAGAGAGAGAGAGAGAAAGAGAGAGAGACAGCATGAGCAGGGGAGGGTCAGAGAGAGAGGGAGATATAGACTCTGAAATAGGCTCCAGGCTCTGAGCTGGCAGTCAGCCCAGAGCCCGACGCAGGGCTCAAACCCACGAACCACGATATCATGACCTAAATGAAAGTTGGACGCTTCACCAACTAAGCCACCTAGGCGTCCCAAGTTCAATTTTTTTTTAACATTTATTTAATTTTAAGAGACAGAGAGAAAAATACATGAGTAGGGGAAGGACAGA
Source organism: Proteles cristata cristata (assembly GCA_017311185.1). Classification (NCBI taxonomy): domain Eukaryota; kingdom Metazoa; phylum Chordata; class Mammalia; order Carnivora; family Hyaenidae; genus Proteles; species Proteles cristata. The sequence goes on from JAESUZ010001995.1 coordinate 13,932, forward strand.
GAGAGAGGGAAACACAGAACACGAGGCAGGCTTCAGGCTCTGAGCGGTTAGCACAGAGTCCGATGTGGGGCTCAAACTCATCTTACTCAAACACCGTAAGATCATGAGCAGAAGTCAGACACTCAACTGGCTGAGCCACACAGGTGCCCTTCAACATCTGCTTTTTAAATTTAAAACAAAATATTCATCCAATAAAATATTATTTAAAATATTATTTTTATGTACAGAATTTCAAAACCAATCTGTCACCATAGTATTTCTACAACACAAATCAGCTCACACCAATGGAAGAATACTGTTAATATCATTCTGAAATAGAACAGCATGTTTTAAATTTATGGGTTATTATGGGACATTTATGTAGTATTGTTATACTACATCCTCACAATGTAGTTAGAAATAAAACTAAGATGTCCTTAACACTGCTGCATTTAATACTGGAAACTGTAAACTGATGCAAGGAGAAGATAAATAAATCCAAGATTATATAATCCAAGATTATAGTCAAACTTCTAACATATATAATATAGCCAGGAAAGCCAGAAGAAAAACTGTAAAACTACCTTTACATGTTTGTAGAAAAGTAAAAAATTAATTCTATTAAAGAAAGTAACTTCTTTATGTAACACTTAAAGAACTATCCTATTGTCCATATTAAATGAAATGCAGGATTCTTTTTAAAGGACAAATAAATGAATCATCTGGCTCTGAGAAAAACACTATCAGGAAATGTTAATCTCCCCTAAATTAACCTCTGCCTTGAATTAAAATCTTATAAAATTATATTCATATATCTACATCTAGCTGGAATGTTTACTTACTGATACCACAGAAATGTTCACATATGTTCTATTAAGGTTTACTTTAAAATAGCCAACAACCGGGGTGCCTGGGTGGCTTAGTCGGTTGAGCGTCCAACTTTCGCTTAGGTCATGATCTCACGGTTCGTGGGTTCAAGCCCCTCGTCAGGTTCTGTACTGACTGCCAGCTCAGAGCCTGGAGCCTGTTTCAATCTGTGACTCCCTCTTTCTCTGACCCTCCCCTGCTCATGCTGTCTCTCTCTCTCCTAGAAATAAAAAAAACATTAAAAAATAAAATAAAATAGCCAACCTTACAAAATCTAAATACTAATAAATATCAGAATCGATACATTAACTATGAAGTATATATCAACTCTGTAACTGATTGTACATAATGAAAAAGAATGAACAACTTCCATACAAAATTTCATGGATGTATTTCACAGACAAAATCTTGCTCTAAAAAGCCAGGCACACATGACATAAAATACATTTTATATTGTTTTAATTAATTTAAAGTTTATAAACAAGCATATCAAGAGATGCCTGGGTGGCTTAGTCAGTTAAGTGTCCAACTTCGGCTCAGGTCATGATCTCACAGTTCGTGGGTCGAGCCCTGTGTCGGGCTCTGTGTTGACAGCTCAGAATCTGGAGCCTGTTGTAGATTCTGTGTCTCCCTCTCTCCCTGCTCTTCCCCCACTCACGCTGTCTCTCTCTCCTTCAAAAATAAATAAACACTAAAAAAATTAAAAAACAAAAACAAGCATATCAAATCATGGTGACAAAATTCAGGTTAGTGTTTCCTACTTAGGGACAGAGGAATAACTGACTGGGAAAGGGATCCAGGAGGCTTATATGTTATTGGTAACATCTTATAAATCAGGGTAATCGGATGGGATGCCTGGCTGCCTCAGTTGGGAGAATATGCAACACTTGATCTTTGGGTCCTGAGTTCAAGCGCCAAAGTGGATTACAGATTACTTTTAAAAATCAGCGTAATGGTGACTTATGAGTATATGTGTGTGCTACTGATGTGTATACCAAAGAAACCCCTTAAAACAGTGTTTGCTACCTTGATGCTAACCTAATAAAGTCCTCAAGATAATTCTGCATTTTATATAAACTACTTCTATATCTTACCACCATTAGGGTCTTTCTTAGAAGAGCTCCTTCTCTCTAGTAAATAGAAATTATTAAGAAATGCTCAAAATTCTAGATTATTGAAAAATAAAGTTAACATCTATAACTTGGTCTTTAAGTAGATGTAGTATGTTATGGCTGTGACATTATTCAGCCATACATACTCAAACTGAAAGAAATATTGCTTACATTTTTCTCAACATCATCCGATGCTGTAATAAACTCAATACGTTAGTGCTTTTTAAAAATTTTTGCTTACAAATTGGTGGATATTTCTACAGGACAATTTGAAAAAGGTCATGTGAGTCAGAATATTTTGTACATGTAATCACTTGATGGTGTTAAGCTGGTCCACGAAAAGCAGATGACAATTTGTTTTACATGCTTTTATCTGTAATGTAAAAGTACCTATTTCCTTAACACCTGTTAAGAACTATATACTAATACTTTATTTATTTTTTATTTTTTTAATGTTTTACTTATTTTGAGAGAGATAGAGAGAAAGACAGCATGAGCAGGGGAGGGCTAGAGAGGGGGGGGAGACACAGAACCTGAAGCAGCTCCTGGCTCTGAGCTGTCAGCACATATCCCAATGCAGGGCTCGAACCTCCAACGTGGGAGGATCATGACCTGAGCTGAAGTTGGACGCTTAACCGACTGAGCCACCCAGGTGCTCCAAAAAACTTTAAAATTTTCCAGTCTTACCAACAAAAAAAATGAACATCTATATCCTTTTATTGGTCAGGTGAAAAAAATTGCGGTAATATTAAATTATCTCAACAAATATTTATGCAAACTGGTAAGAATTATCAATTCAACTTTTCCAATTTTTATGGGTTTACTTAAGTGTTTTATACATCTCTCCACTGACTTTTGGCTACCTGATAATTTTTTAAAGTTTATTTATTTGAGAAAGAGACACGGAGAGACACGGAGCATGTTAATGAGACACCAGAAAAGGGGGAGGAAGAGAAAATTCCACTCTCTATGGGGCACAAAGTGGGACTTGAGCTTATGAACCATGGGATCATGACCTAAGCCCAAACTGAGTGCTGGATGCTTAACTGATAAGCCATCGAGGTGCCCCTTAATTCCCAAATTTTTAAAGAGCTACCGGTAAGCATGTAATATACATTTTTATCTGACATGTTTAAATTCCTTTTTAAAAGCTGCACTGAGGGGCACCTATGTGGCTCAGTTCATTAAGTTTCCGACTTTGGCTCAGCTCATAATATCCCGGTTTGTAGGTTTGAGCCCCACGTCAGGCTCTGTGCTAATAGCTAGCTCAGAGCCTGGCGCCTGTTTCAGATTCTGTAATCTCCCTCTTTCTCTGACCCTCCCCTGCTCACGCTGTCTCTCTCGGAAATAAATAAAAAAACATTAATAAAATAACAAAAAATAAAAGCTGCATTGGAATTGCATTAATCATATGTACTCATTTTGAGGAAGAATCTTCCAATCCATTATTCTTCTTTAATTTATGAATCTTTAAATTTAATACGTGTTTGAGAGAAAGCTCTTATGAACTGTTTGTATGTAAGTCTGTCATAGCTACTGAAACAAAATCAGAAATAAAAGTTCAGTGTTGTACAATGGAATACTACATGGCAATGAGAAATAATGAACTCTGGCCATGTGTAGCAACATGGATGGAACTCAAGGGTGTTATGCTGAGCGAAATAAGTCAGACAGAGAAGGACAGCTGCCATATGTTTGCATGTATAGGAGAATTAGGAGGAACTTAACGGAGGACCATGGGGAAGAAGTAGGGGAAAAAGTGGGGAGACAGAGGGAGGCAAACCATGAGAGATTCTTGAATGCTAAGAACAAACTGAGGGCTGATGGGGGTGGGGGAAGGGAAGGGGAGATGGGTATGGAGGAGGGCACTTGTGGGGATAAGCACTAGGTGTTATACAGACACCAACCTGACAATAAACAATTTTTAAAAAAGTCCAATGTTAAGATTTTTTTAATCCGTATCCATTAAATTTTAATCTATTCTAGTCCATCCTTCAACCATCATTTATAGATAATTTGTTAGATGCCAAAAATTGCAATAAGATTAAATTATCTCATTAAATATTTATGCAAACTGGTAACGATTATCAATCCATGTTTCCAATTACAGAGTACAGCCTAAGAAATTAAAAAAATAAAGACAGGGATTTTAAATCATCAATTATGTTTCTCATATACATTTTAATTATTTTTTTTATCATTTAATAATCCAATCCTCCAGTTTCAATTCTTTCCTCATACACTTGGTCTATTTTTAAAATATTAAAAAAATTATTTACTTGTTTCAAAAGAGAGAGAACCAATAATGGAGGAGCAGACAGAGTTGGTGGAGCAGAGGATCTGAAGCAGGTTCTGTGTGGATAGCAGAGACCCTGACATGAAGCCTGAATCCACAAACTGTTAGATCATGACCCAAACCAAAGTCAGACATTTAACTAACAAAGTCACCCAGATATCTTAAGTTGTCTAAACTTTCATGATTTGAGTCTCAACAGTTTTAATGGCTGCAGAAAAAAAGCAAAAGTCTTAAGATCTATGTGTAGTGGTCTGTCTAAAGTTACATGTGGGCAAGTCACAGGATGTAGAAGGACAAAGAACAGAACTGTTGTTTATATATGTGTACTTTTTTAGGATTAAAAAAAGTAATCTCTATACCCAAGAGTGGGCTTAAACTCACAACCCCAGGATCAAGAATCACATCCTCTACTGACTCTAGCTAGGCGCTATAGAACTGCTTATATTTTTTTAAAATATTATCTGGCTCGGCACTGATATCACAGAGCCTGCTTGGGAATCTCCCTCTCTCTGCTCTTCTGCACACACATACTTTTTCTCTCAAAATGAATAAACTTAAAAAAATAAAGAAAATACCACACCCATCAGTATCATACCATTAGGTTAGAAAAGTATGCCAAAATACAACCCACCCTCATTCAGAAGTTTAGTACACTGTCAGAGTTATAACTAAATGTGGATTTTTAAAAAATGAAACAAAGTAATTTAATAATTTTTATCCCATTGAGTTACATATATATTACAAAATCATCATCTTAGTTTCCCATAGTCCAACTTTCTTCTATATATTCCCAGAAAACATTAAACACTATGCCTATCTTACAATGTATAAGCTTTTATTTATATATTTTTCCTCTAATATTTACTTACTGTTAATGCCCTTCATCTTAATCTTAGCCATCTTTTTTTCTTATCTATCTGATAAGAAGAAGTCTCATCTGATCTTTTCAGTACTTACTACAATGAATTTCAAATCTTCATGGCCACAAAGTCCATCTTCAAAAGAAGGTTAAAAACTGATTAACTTCCACTGCCTAAATGAAATTAAAGCATGTTTTGGATTTATGCACAACAGCTGAAACAACAGAAGTAGAAACAACTACTTTATAAACCACTGTTTAAAAAGATGGTGAGAGGGGCGCCTGGGTGGCTTAGTCGGTTAAGCGTCCGACTTTTGCTTGGGTCATGATCTCGCGGTTCGTGGGTTCGAGCCCCGCATCGGGCTCTGTGCTGACTGCCGGCTCAGAGCCTGGAGCCTGTTTCAGTCTGTGACTCCCTCTCTCTCTGATCCTCCCCTGCTCACGCTGTCTCTCTCTCTATCTCCTAGAAATAAAAATAAATAAATAAAAAATAAAATAAAAAATAAAAAGATGGTGAGAGGTGTGCCTGAGTGGCTCAGTCAGTTAAGTGTCTGACTGTGGCTCAGGTCATGATCTCATGGTTTGTGGGTTTGAGCCCTGCGTCAGGCTCTGTGCTGACATGACAGCTAGCTCAGAATCTGAAGACTGTTACAGATTCTGTGTCTCCCTGTCTCTCTGACCCTCCCCTGCTCACGCTCTCTCTCTCTCAGAAAGAAATAAAACATTTTTAAAAATGGTGAGATAATTTAGTAAAAAAGTAATCAGTAAAAAAGATGGGAACAAAAATGAAATGCGAGGTAAGTGTAAAATATAAAATATAATAGTGGCAATAATTTTTAAAGGCTCTTAAATAGGTGAGATTAAAGCATTCAACTCTTGATTTTGGCTCAGGACATGCTCTTCATAGTTCCTGGGTTCAAGCCCTTGGATCAGGACTCTGTTTCTCTGTCTCTCTGTGCTTGGTGCACTCTCCCTCCCTCTCAAAATAAGCAAACTTTAAAAAGGAAAAAAAGATACACAAGCAGAAAGGATCAATAAAAACATTACTGGAATAGTGCGATCAAATAGGACACTAGTGGTAATAGTTTTTTTCTCAGAAAAAAAGAAATTAACAATATTAAGTTTTTTAAATTGTAAGACAAACCTATAAATATTTTATCAGGCTTTCAAACTCACATTTTTTTCTAAAAAAGCTTAAATTCTGACAAAGAAAAACAGACAAGAGGAAAAGCTAGACTTATCACCAAGAAGCTGCTAATAAATCAACTGTTAAAAATCTACTCACAGAATGACATGAGGTTCAGACAATTTCACAAGTGAATTCTAAATTCCAATAGATAGCTAATCCCTTACTAAACAACCTGTTTTAGGGAAACTAAAACCTCACAACTTTTGAGTTTCAGATAACCTGTTATCAGAAGAAATAAATAAAGTGACTGAAAAAGGAAATTTTTAGGACAAGAAGAAAAATACTAAATCTCAAGTGTATTCAAGGAGAATGTAAAGTCTACTAATAAACTTTAATAAGTTAAAGGAGGAAACCATGTAAACCAAATATTCCCCAGTCAATGTCTACTAATGACAAAATCTTCTGCACTGTAAATAGAAAGGGACTTAGAGAATATATACCCAAAAGAACACTACAATATCAGTATTTAAAGATAAAATATTTGAAACACCTTATTATTTTATTTTTTTAAACAGGCAACATGCTGAGCCTGGGTTGTGGACCTTGAACTCATGATTTTGAGATCAAGACCTGAGCTGAGATGGAGTCAAATGCTCAAAGTACTGAGCCCTGGAAGTACCTTTTTTTTTTTTTTAAAGTATGTAGACCATTAGACAAGCAGGAATGGTATCTTATCATTATTCACAGAAAACAGAATGGTAAAAAAATGCAAAGAAAGCATTAACTAGTATTACTACTGTATTTCACTGATTGCATTTTTTAAATGATTATTTATCTTGAGAGACAGAGAAAGACAGAGCATGAGTAGGGTGGAGGAGTGAGAAACTGAATTTGAAGCAGCAGAGAGAGAGGGAGACACAGAGTCTCAAGCAGGCTCCAGGCTCTGAGGTCCTCACAGAGCCCGATGTAGGGGTGAAACGCACAAAGCATGAAATCAGGACCTGAGATAGAAGTCAGACACCCAACAAACTGAGCCACATAGGTACCACTGTATTTCACTGATTCTAAAGATGCTCCCAAATTACTAAATGAGCCATTACTTTACATACTACTAAAGACACAAACACCACAGCCAAGTAAAATGACACGTTACTACTGTTCTGAATATTTTCATACATATGGATTTTTTTAACTTACTTATACAGAATTTACACAGAAAGAAAATAAAACAAAAGAAATTGCTTCAGAGTAACGTAGCTTTGATGACACTCTAGCTCATTTTCCTACTAATCAGAACTGTCTGTAAACAAGTGTCCTCTTGACAACAGTACTGATGATGAAGCATCTCTTAATTATTATCTATAGAATCTTCTTTCAGGTTAATGAAACTCTATTTTGCTTCTTTTGATGCTGGCACTTTACTTTGACAAAAGTCATTGATTCATGTTTTTGCTAAAGGAGCTATAATTAAAATTTGGAAATTCTGCAACAAACAAACAATCCAATTACAACAAACTACCTATCCTGTGACTGAACTATTAATCAACCTCTGATTGCTTTGAAACTTCTTTCAACTCTCCTCAGGGCAATTTACTCTAACTTGAATTATTAGGTTGTTTGACAATAACAATTAAGTTATTTGCTTCATATGTAGTATCTTACAGTGGATTAAGCATTTTAAGTGATACAAAATAAGCAGTTCATGAATACTGCAGGCAGTGATAAATCACTACCAATGCCTACAAAAACAATGATTATAGGAACTCATCAACTGTAAAATACTGTCTGATTTAAGAGATGTTAAAATATAAGGGGGAAAATGCACCTGATTATGAAATACGCTCACTTATATGATCATGCAACGCTGTATGATCAATACATGAAAATCAGCAGAATCTGTTATAAATTATTGGAAATGATAATTTTTTGAAAAGCACTATTTCCTGTGGCAACAAAAACCACAGAAAATACAAAATAGTTAACAAAAGTTCTGCAAGAAACCCATGAAAAGCAATACAGTACAGAATAGTACAGTATAGTATACCTTGGTATAGTTTAATGTAGTATAGAAAAGAATAGAATAGAAGAAAGAGAGACTCTGGAACTAGATAGTAAAGTTAAAATCCTAACTCTAATTTAATCCCCTAGGTTTCAGACTTTCATATCAAAAACAATACAGACTAATCCTTACCTAGGGAATTAATACTTGACTTTAAAAGGTTAATACAGGGGCACCTGGGTGGCTCAGCTGGTGAAGCATCTGACTTCAGCTCAGGTGATGATCTCATAGTTTATGAATTCAAGCCCCACGTTGGGCTCTGTGCTAACAGCTCAGAACCTGGAACCTGCTTCAGATTCTGTCTCCCTCTTTCTCTGCTCCTCTCCCACTTGTGCTCTGTCTCTCAAAAATTTAAAAAAAAAAAAAATTTAATAAATAAAAATAAGTAAAAGGTTAACATATTATTAAAACACAAAAAGTAGTGCTAAAGTATTTGTGATGGCAGTGGCGAAGATGATAATGGTACAGAGAAATCTGTGGTCACAGAACATAAAAAGGCCTTGGGAAACAGCACAGACTCTACAGAATAGATGGTTATCAGAGGGAAAGCGGGTGGAGAGATGGATGAAATAGGTGATGGGGATTAAGAAGTGCACTTGTGTGATATATTAAAGTGCTGAAATCACTACACTGTACAATGGAAACTAACAACACTATATGTAGTATGTTAACTACACTAGAATTAAATTTAAAACTTTAAACAAAAAAACCCCCAAATACTGTATTCATTAAAAACCTTTGTCTATATAGTCTATACATATGATGCAAATAAAAAAATCAAATTATACTTCTAGCTGAAAAGATTGTAAAAATAAGTTTAAAGAGCAAAATAGCTACAATAATTCTAAATAAAAGGATACCTAGTAAGACTTTATTATAAAACAACAGTTTTTTTTAAATGTTTTATTTCTTTTTTGAGAGAGAGAGACAGTGTGAACAGGGGAGGATCAGATGGAGAGGGAGACGCAGAATCTGAAACAAGCTCCAGCTTCTGAGTTGTCAGCACAGAGCCTGACGTGGGGCTCGAACCCACAAGCCGTGAGATCATGACCTGAGCCAAAGTCGGATGCTTAACCAAGAGCCACCCAGGCACCCCTAAAACAACAGTTTTTAAAACAGTCTATACAAATAGGTAATAGGCCAAAGACAGCAAAATATAAAAACTAAAAATATACTTGTACATAGATGAATTAGATATACCTCATGAGATGAATTAGAAACTGGTGGGAGAAAAGATAAATCAGTCAACAAAACTACCCAGAAAAAAATGAAAATTGGATGTATACATCAAAAACACAGATAAAATAATTTCAGATGGATTAATAACCTCAAAAGAAAAAATAAACTTTATTATTTTTTTTTTAAATTTTTTTTAACTTTTTTTTTTAATGTTTTATTTATTTCTAGGAGAGAGAGAGAGAGACAGCGTGAGTAGGAGAGGGTCAGAGAGAGAGGGAGTCACAGACTGAAACAGGCTCCAGGCTCTGAGCTGGCAGTCAGCACAGAGCCCGACGCGGGGCTCGAACCCACGAACCGCGAGATCATGACCCAAGCGAAAGTCGGATGCTTAACCGACTAAACCACCCAGGCGCCCCAAGAAAAAATAAACTTTAAATCCTAAATAAGAAAATACAGGGTGCCTGACTGACTCAGTCAGTACAACAGGGAGTTTAAGTTCCAGGCTTATGCATGGATGTTTATTAAAAATAAAATCTTATATGGGTCTAGAAAAAGAACATGCAATTCACTGAAAAGGACCAATTGACAATTAACATACAGAGCACTGAATGGGATGTTCAATCTTACCATAATCTGATCAACGCAAAATTAAAACAGCAAATAGAAAACATTTAATCCCCAAAAGACAGAAAGAAATTAGCTGTTACATCTTTGCCAATAAAATGGATAAACAGATGCTCGTAGATAATTTATACTAAATTACAACCACTGTGAGAAGGACTTGGCAATTTCCAGTAAAGTTGACAATGCCTATACACTAAGCATACCAATTCTATTTTATAAGCAAGAGAGAAAAACCATGTGCAAAAATATTCACAACTGCACTGTTTTGAAATTTCAAAGAAATGAATCCCTTTGTATACCTACAAACAAAGAAATCACAGCATATTTATTTACCACAATTCACATAGTAGAATAAATGTGATTAGTAATTACTCAAACTTTCTCACTTCAAAACTACTTTATAAAATGAAATTTCAGAAATTGAAAGAGGTTTTATTTATTTAAATTATTCTATCAATATTGTCACTTAAAGAATTATCTACCAAGAAGAACTGGGCACTGTACTGGAGGGTCCAACTTTTTTCTGACCCACAAAAGGAAATACATTTTACACTGTGGCTCAAGACGTACTTAACTAAATACACAAATATAGATAACATATATGTGTACATGTGTCTGTATAAATACCACTGCATACATGTAATTAAAGAGAAATATTAAAACTAAGTAATTTCAAAAACACTGCTTATTCATTTCAAGTAGTAAATCATTAATATAAACATAATACTTGTTTCAAGTATTTTTCTAAATTAAAAATTAACTTAAATCTTTTAGAGAGTGGAGAGTGGAGAAGATGGGGGCAGAACAGTATCCATCTGAGGACTCATGCTGATCTAAAGCCGATGCCATTATGAAAGAAGATAGGAAGTCTGGACATGAGGTTTAGAGGAAAAAGGTATCCTGGACCTGTGGTAGAGAGACAGGTGTGGCCTGGGAGAAGAGTGAGAGACAAAATAGCACACAGAACAGTGCACCAAGGAAAACAAATCCCCAAAGCAACTGGATTAAAAAGGGAAAAGAGCCAAATTTCTTGAGTTCTTGCAGACAGCTTAAAGCATGAGGCACCCAGAATGGAGATTAGTTTTTCATATAAGATCATGTCCCAAAGAAGCAGCTTTCACAGAGAAACCCCTCCAGGAACAAAGGAACTAATTACTCTCGATCTTTAGGTTTTTTAAAGTCTGTTGCATGTAGCAGTACTCAAAAATAAAACCAAGGAAGGGAGGGAGGAAGGGAAGGAAGGAAGAAGGGAGGAAGGGAGGAAGAAAAAGGAGGGAGGGGGAAGGAAGGGAGGAAGGAAGAGAGGGAGGAAGGGAGGGAGGGAAGAAAGGAGGGAGGGAAGGAAAGAAGAAAAAAGGGAGGAGGAAGGGAAAGAGGGAAGGAAGGGAAAGAAGGGAGGGAGGGTAGGGAGGAGGGGAGGGAGGGAAGGAAAGAAGAAGAAAGGGAGGAGGGAGGGAGAGAGGGAAGGAGGGAAGGGAAAGAAGGGAGGAAGGGTAGGGAGAAGGGAGGGAGGGAAGGAGGAAGGGAGGGAGGAAAAGAGGAAGGGAGGGAGGAAAGAAGGAAGGAGGGAGGTAGAAGGAAGGGAGGGAAGGAAGAAGGGTGAAAGGAAGAGAAGGAGGAAGGAGGAGGGAAGGAAGGAAGGAGGGAGGGAAGGAAGAAGAAAGGGAGGGAAGAAGGAAGGAGGGAAGGAAGGAAGGAGGGAGGGAAGGAAGAAGAAGGGAGGGAGGAAGAGAGGGAGGGAGGGAAGAAAGAAGAAAGAAGGGAGGGAGGGAGAGAAGGAAGGAAGAAGAAAGGAGGGAGAAAGGAAGAGAGGAGGAAGGAAGGGAAGGGAGGATGGAGGGAAGGAAGGAAGGAAGAAGAAAGGAAGGGAAGGGAAGGAAGGAAGGGAGGGTGGAATGGTAGGAAGGAAGAGAGGGAAGGGAAAAAGGACTCCAAGTAAATAAAGAAACAAATGAGAGAGGACAAATAACAACCAATACTAAGAAATACAATTTAAAGAGAATATTAAAAAAAACTTCTTGCAAACCTACTGAACAACACAGAAGAAATGGAGAAAAGCCAAATAACATATAACCTACTAAAACCGAAACAGGAAGAAATAGAAAATTTGAACAGACTGATGACCAATAAAGAAGTTAAATCAGTAATCAAAAAACTCCCAGCAAAGAAAAAACCAAGGTCAGATGGCTTCACAGGCAAATTCTACCAAACAATTAAAGAGAGTTAATTACTTCTTCCTCTCAAACTAGTAAAAAAAATAAAAGAGTAAAGAAAATTTCCAATTTCATTCAAATGGTGTTGGGGCAACTGGACAGCAACATTCAAAAGAAGGAAACTGGACCACTTTCTCATAACACACATAAAAGAAGAATTAGAATGGACGAAACACCTAACTGTAAGACCTGACATCATAAAAATTTAAGAAGAGAACACAGGAAGTAATTTCTCTTACATTAGCCCTAGCAACACTTTCCTACATAGGTCTCTTGAGAGAAAAGAAACAAAAGCAAAATAAACTACTGGGACTACATTAAGATTCAAAACTTCTCCACATCAAAGGAAATAATTAATAAAACCAAAAGGCAACCTAAAGAATGGGAGAAAATACTGGCAAATGGCACACCTAATAAAGGCTTTTTGTAAAGCTCAACACCTCAAAACAAATAATTAAAAATAGGCAGAAGAAATGAACAGGTATTCCTCCACGAAAGATATGCAGGGAAACCTGGCTGGTTCAGTCAGTGGACATGCAACTCTTGATCTCAGGGTTGTGAGTTCAAGGCCGATGTTGGGAATAAACATTACTTTATTATAAAAAAAAAATTTTTTTTTAATGTCTATTTTTGAGAATGAGAGAGCTAGAGTGCCAGCAGGGGAGAAGCAGAGAGAGAAAGGGAAGACAGAATCTGAAGTAGGCTCCAGGTTCCAAGCTGTCAACACAGAGTCCGATGTAAGGCTCAAACCCATGAACCATGAGATCAGGACCTGAGCCAAAGTCGGCTGCTCAAAAGACTAAGCCACCCAGGTGCCCCGTAAAGCTTACTTTGAAAAGCAAAAACAAATGACATCCAGATGGCCAACAGACACAAAAAGATGCTCATCATCACTCATCATCAGAGAAATGGAAATCAAAACTGCAGTGAGGTTTCACCTTACGGCTCTCAGAATATCTAAAATCAACAACACAAAAAATAGGTGTTGGTGAGGATGTGAAAAATCAGAACAGTGTTGTACTACTGGTAGGAATGTAAACTGTTGTAGCTATTCTGAGAAACTGTATGGTGTCTCAAAAAGTGCATATGGAACTACCATATGATCTAGCATCACACTACTGAATGTTTACCCAAAGAATACAAGACACACTAATTTAAAGGGATACATGCACCTCTCTATTTACAACAGCACTATCAATAATAACCCAAATTATGGAAAGAATGCATACGTCCATCAACTGATGAATGGATAAAGATGCGGGGTACATATACAGTGGAATATTATTCAGCAAGAAAAAGAATAAAATCTTGCCATTTGGTATGACATGGATAGAGCTAAAGAGTAGTAAGTAAGAGCTAAGTGGAATAAGTAAGGCTAAGAAAAACAATACCACAGGATTTCAGTCATATGTGGAATTTAAGTAAAAAACAAAATAATGCAAAGGCATAAAAAGAGAAAGACAAACAAAGAAACAGACTGTTAACTATGGAAAACAAACTGATGGTTACTAAAAAGAGGTGAGGGTTGAGAATGGAGAGTGAAATAGGAAATGGAGATTATGTGCACTTTTGGTGGTGAGCACTGGGTGACTATATACTTAAAAGAAGTCAAATGAGACCAGCAATCTATTTTCTCTTAAAAAAATAAAACATTTCCAAGTCTAATACTTAGTTCAAAAGACAGCCGACTCTCCCTATCTGCTTTCTTATTTCATTTTTTGAAGCATCAGGTTCCTTTCATTTTTGGAAAACACTGACACTACACATTTGGAAGAATGCCAATAAAAAATGTATAAACACATTTTAGTATTATTATAAAAGTAATTTTTCCTTCATAGGCACTCTGAAAGGTATCAGAGATCTCCACAAATTCCAAGACCATACTTTATTTTTTTTTTTTTAATATTTTTATTTATCTCTAGGAGAGAGAGAGAGAGAGAGAGAGAGAGAGAGAGACAGCGTGAGCAGGGAGGTCAGAGAGCAGGGAGTCACAGACCAGGCTCCAGGCAGCTGGCAGTCAGCACAGCTTGAACCACGACCGCGAGATCATGACCCAAAGCGAAAGTCGGACGCTTAACCGACTAAGCCACCCAGGCGCCCCTCCAAGACCATACTTTAAAAACTAATAATCTAGGGGCACCTGAGTGGCTTAGTTGGTTGAGCGTCCGACTTTCGCTTGGGTCATGATCTCGCGGTTCGTGGGTTCAAGCCCCGCGTCGGGCTCTGTGCTGACTGCCAGCTTGGAGCCTGGAGCCTGTTTCAGTCTGTGACTCCCTCGCTCTCTGACCCTCCCCTGCTCACTCTCTCTCTCTCTCTCTCTCCTAGAAATAAATAAAACATAAAAAAAAAAAATTTAAAAACTAATAATCTAACCCCAGAGATAACATGGATATGTCTCAAAAACTCACCAATGAGTGGTAACATATATTTAATGATATATTCATTTTTTTAATGTCTTAATTATTTCTAGGAGAGAGAGAGAGAGAGACAGTGTGAGCAGGGGAGGGTCAGAGAGAGAGGGAGTCACAGACTGAAACATGCTCCAGTCTGGTAGTCAGCACAGAGCCCGACGCGGGGCTCGAACCCACGAACAGCGAGATCATGACCTAAGCGAAAGTCGGACGCTTAACTGACTAAGCCACCCAGGCGCCCCTAATGTTTATTTTTTCTTGAGAGAGAGAAAGAGACAGACTGAGTACAACTAGGGGAAGGGCAGACAGAGAGGGGGACACAGAATCTGATGCAGCTTCAGGCTTCAAGCTGTCAGCACAGAGCCTCATGTGGGGCCCAAACTCACGAACCGTGATAAAGACCTAAGCCACAGTTAGATGCTTAACTGACTGAGCCACCCACGCACCACTGGACGACAGATTCTTTGATGTACACCTCTACTTCACTAAAATTGCTATTGCAAATAAAGCAGTGACCTCTTTATAACCTAATGACTTCTTAACGTTACACCATAAGTAAGAAGAATAACAAGGATGGCTTATATATTGTTATTTTGAAAAATAGTAAGAATAAAAGCCTGTGCTTATTCCAAAGGCGTTATTCTTGAGCCTTCATTTTGATCAGGTGCTTTCATAAAATAGGTGTATTTAAAGGCTCTAGCAAAGGGGTACCTGTTTGGCACAGCCAGGTAAGCGTTTAATTTTGGCTCAGTTCATGATCTGACAGAGAGTTTGAGCCCCATATAAGGCTCTGTGCTGACAGCTTGAAGCCTAGTTCAAATTCTGTGACTCCTGCACTTCCCTGCACCCCCCACCCTGACATGCACATCCTCTCTCTTCTCTCTCTCAAAAATAAATAAGCATTAAAGTCATAGGAAAAAAACCAAAGTATCTGTTCCATGAATTAATTTCAAATGGAAAGCTACTCAACTCCATTAAAATCTGAGTATTCAGTAATGTTTTTTGGGAAATGATGTCTATGCCCAGATCATTCTGCATAAGAAGAGAAGAAACTGTATCTACAATTAGGATCTTCAAATTTTAACAAGACAAAATACCAGAATTAGAATATAAGAAATTTAATGTTAAACTGAAGACGTCTACATTGCTGCACGTGACGTGGAACAAAGAATGAGCCTGGAAAAGCAATGGAGTCACAAAGAGGAAGAAATGAGGCACTGAAGTTGTTTAGGAACTCCATGGATTAACAGATTTTCAATAAATATTCTTGGGGACTTACTATGCATTAAAACTTTATTTCAGCCACCTTAAGTATGGCGCATCAGTTAGCCTGCTGGGTACTGCTGTTTCATAGGCAACTAGAAATACTAGATAATAAACTTAGACAAGAAGGTACACATAATAAAGGACAGTGATGTCAAGAAAGAAGACAGGTAATGGGTAGCAGTGTGACCTCATGAGAGAGGGTCAAAAAAAGTTTTAAAAAGAAGAACCACAGGAGACCTCCCTGGCTCAGCTGTTAGAACATATGACTCTTGCTCTTGTTGTACAGATTGAAGCCCCACACTGGAGAAAGAGATTGCTTAAAACTAAAATTTCTAAAAGAAAAATAAAGAAATCACAGCAGAGAAGGAAAGCAGTTTCTGTAAAACAAAACACTTTTTTTTTGTGATATCCCAATTAACATGTTGAGGAAGTTTCTCAATTTGGTAAACAATGATTTTATAAATATGGGTTAATTGAAAATAAAAGGACTCAATGAAAAGAAATACAGGATAAATGTGTTATCAGGTAAATATTTACAGGAGTATCAAACCTAATTATACTTATGAGGAGAGAGAAAAAGCCATGAGTATTTTGGAAGAAGGTAGGCAAAAAAGTTGGGCCCGGGAGATGGACGGACATTATTGCTATAACAAAAAAAAAGAAAAAGACAGTCTAGGTAGAAATAAGGGAAGAGCATGGAGTTGAAAGAGATCACATGTTTATAGCAAATGGCCATCCAACTTTCTCAGTTAAATTAAAAAAAAAAAAAATTAAACTATGAGGTGGAGGGGTTGTAAAAGACTCGGAGTTGAGAAGCTTATGTGCACAAACTCAAGACTGATTTAGTGAGAATACAAAAGTAAAGGGTCATAAAGTAAGGATTAACAAAAAGCACTGTATGATTTTTTTAAAGGGGAAATTTCATCTACATAAAAACATATATAAACTAAAAAGTAAAAGCTGATTTGTTCACAATAGTTGGCTAATTAATAATCTACCTATGTGCTTTCCAGATCATCGTCTACCTCTTCAAGAAAAAACATTTCTATTTAAACATTCTTTATAGAAAGTCTTTAAAATTATACACTTACCTGGCTCAATTATACATTCGACTCTAAATTAATCTTAATCTTGAACATCCATTGTTGCTGTACTGGAACATCTGCTGCTGCTGTACTGTGCAGCATACAATTCTATCTTCTTTAGAGCTCTTCTATGTCTTTCCCAGCTGTCAAGATATAAAGCAACTACTTCTACAGTTTATTTTTTTCCTTAGGACCTCTACAACTAGACTGCATTAGCAAACTGCTTCTAGTCTGTCTCTGTAATCCAATTTGTCACACTTCTCTAAACACGGCCCTTTATGATATAAAGGAGAATCCTACCTACCAGTGCCTGACCTGTTACAATATAGCAAAGTGGAAAACTTGTGTTTTATACTGTAAAATTTTATGACATAAATGCTCCACGTACTTCTTAAAACTCCTAATCCAGGACACTCACACATAAATCATATTTAAAATGAGTTTTAAGAAGTAGTTTAGTAAATTAAGAGTAGAAAAGATTACTTTGTGGAGGGAATTACCTTCACTGACAGGGTGAGGGAAAGCTTATATAATGCCACTTGAATTGTTTAGGAATTACTTTTCTAACCTACTTTTCAAACTGACTTCCTAAATAACTGCTGTAATTTTCAACCATGGTAAAGAAAATTTTATTCACTAGAGACAATATAATACTTCTGTGCTAAAGGTTATTGGAATGAGAATATAGGATACAAAAGAATATCTGTGCAAGACAGATAAATCATGTGAAAAGCAGCAACACTCAGGTAATTTTCTAGTACTGAAGAGACTGGTTTACTAATTGTACTTATTTCTCAAGTCGCAAACTTTTCCAAAGATTGGATCCAGAACAGCTAAATTAATATGATGTAGGAGTGGGTGTTCCATCACTCTGCTGTCACAATCTACCTTCTTCATTTCCACTCCTACCTATCCGACCAACTCCAGCAAACTATAAATATTGTTAATCACCTTTATAATGCCTTTTCTACTATTCCACCTGCACCTAATAAAGTACCACCACTCTTTCAATAAATTTCACCAAAATGCCATCTAAACGTGAACTTCTTGTATCCATCAAGTGCATTTAAGAACGTTTACAATCTTTCTTACACAGTGCACCGTTTGCACTAAAGTCTGAATTTACTAAGTTCAACAGTAAGGAACCTAAAAGTACACTACTACTTGACACTTTTTCACCATTAGAGAAAATCTAAATAGCACCAGGTATGTAAATTGTATATAATGCATCACACTTTGCTGTGCTTCTACAGAAAAACATGTCCTACTCAATATATAATATAAAGTAATTAACCATTTAAACGCGACAAAGTTTTTCCAAACACGAAGGCTTCAAACTTTTACTCCTCTGACTTCAAGCTTGCAAAATGCACTTTTTCACCTACTATGCAAAAAAGTGCAAAAAAGTGGGTGAGAACTTTCCCCCCATCAATTTCAATTTGTATTACTGAGATAGTCGCGGAGACAACTGAGAACCTGACAGTGGGCATCTTAAAAGCCCCGATTGTCTCTGCGTTAAGTGTAAAAAACGTCTTCGTTAGCTCAGGTGCTGAGACTGCTAAACAAGCTGAGGTGACTACAAGCACTGTGAAATGGAACAGGACCTAAAGGGCCACAACAGCTCTATGGTAGAAGTAGCTAGTCACCGCTTGATGACTGTCACCAAAGGTGGCGCTCCAGCGGAACACCTGCAGCACGAGGACCCATCATGGCGGCAAGAGCCTTGAGAAGCCAGTACACCCCTTTCGCTCGCACACGGTTCTGTGACCGGCCGCAGAGCTCTTCATCCGAGCCGCCGCTGCCGCTCTCCAACACCCCCTCAAGGAGTGCAGCGGAATTTTCTAGCCAAACACCGCCTTCAAGATGGCGGTCCCACTCCCGACAACCTCTCAACTGTCCCCGGCAACAAGCGTAAATCGGCCACCATCTTGCCCCCGTCCCTCCCCCTCTCCCCCTCAATATTTACATACAGAAAATCTACCCGGCGCCCTGCGGCCTTCACCTCACGCCTGCAGATTTCGGTCGTGGGTAGGCCTCAGCCTCGCGAGGTGCTCCGAACAGGCCGCGGCGCCAACCGGAGACCTCGACGCTGCCTCCAGAGTCCCCCTGCGATCCTCCTCTAGCACCCCGCCGCCCCCCATCCCATGGCTGCCTGATACTGAGCGCACCTCCGCCACCGCTCTGGGCGGCCAAGCTCCTCCCGGGGCCTAAATGCGGCCTCCTCACGGCCTGCTCGGCGCTCTGCTCCGCACTACCCGGCCTAGTGCGGAAGGGCGTTTCCCAGGCCGCGGACGAGGCTACCCCATTCCCGCTAGGCCCCAAGGTCGCCACAACGTCCCGGACTCACCGGACTGGTTTCCGGGTGGTCGGCAACGGTGGCGGGTGCTGCAGGCCGGCCTTTCTCCGGAGCACTGGGCCGGGCTCTGGCTGGTGGGGCGGGCGGAGGGAGGGAGGAGGGGCCGAGCTCGGAGCTGACAAAAAGCGGCCCAGCTCCGCGGCACGGGCCCGCCGTCAGCACGTCACGTCACCGCCCGGGAAAAAGCCCCAGGAAAATGCGGAAGGTTTGATAGGCCCCTTCCGAAATGTGGATAGTTTGGAACCTCGTGTTGGCGCCGTTCAGGCCCCGCAACCGGGGAGCGCGGTGGCCTCCCGGCAGCAGGGTGGCCGGCGGCCGGACTCTGTCACAACGTTCTTTCCTCCTCCGCGCTCCCTCCCGCCTCTACCGCTCACGCGCCGCTGCCGCTGCCTCGTCCTTAAAGCCCGCTCGGAGCCGTGGTCCTTCCACCCGGCCGCGAAGCAGGCGGCCCGCAGCAGGCCGACCTGGCATTCCCCTACTGTGTCTCATGGGCCGCCGCCACCCCCGTGGTTCTTCTCGGAGAACATCCGCCTTTCCACCTGGAGGTGCCTTCTCAAACTTGCAAGTCTCTAACTCCCGCGCTCAGTAGATGTTTTCCTCTTCCTAGTGCGTACAGAAAAAATTAGCAACCCTTACTGTTCTTGATCTCTTGGAAAATAAAATTTTGAAATCAAATAAAAATTGGCTTGCTAGTCTGAGTACATGGACAAGAGGAGAGAGAAGAGTTATCCTGCAGCAATTATCAAACCAGTAAATTAAAAAAAAATCTACCTGCTTTCAAAGTATGTGCTAAACGATTAATCTCTGAAAATAATTTCGCTTATTTCAATAAACATGACTTTCTGTACAGTGTCTTTCATATGAATCTCTGAGGATTTGATAGCCTCTGAAATGTAAGTCACGTGTGAGATTCATAAATAATGAACCTTCCTATTTTCATGTTTTTAAATATATACATAGAGCAAGCAGCACGATTATATATGGATATGCTTTTCTACAAACTGCTTAAACTGCCCTTTTAAAAAAATTAGAGAATAAAAAATATATTTAATTAAGTATACATTTAGCAACTCCAAAAACATGTACTTTACATTTTCCTTACTTTAAAATTTGATGCTTTTTCTCTATTTAATTTGGGACCCAAACTATCTTTAAAATAATTTACAAAGAAGTGGTACCTGGCTGGCTCAGTCGATGAAACACTACATACTTGATCTCAGCATTGTGAATTTGAGCCCACTTTGCCCATAGAGAGTACTTATAAATAATAAAAATTAAAGCCAAACATTACTGTGTGCTTGTACCTTAATATAGAATCTGACATGCTATACTTTATGGCCACCTAAATGATACACAAATTTTTTAAACAACAAAGAATGTAAAAATTATAGAGCAAACACCATACTTTAGGAAATCCCTTTAAAAATAATAGGCTATAGGGGCGCCTGGTGGCTTAGTCAGTTAAGCGTCCGACTTTCGCTTAGGTCATGATCTCGCGGTTCGTGGGTTCGAGCCCCGCGTCGGGCTCTGTGCTGACTGCCAGCTCAGAGCCTGGAGCCTGTTTCAGTCTGTGAGTCCCTCTCTCTCTGACCCTCCCCGGCTCACGCTGTCTCTCTCTCTCTCTCCTAGGAAAAAAAAAAAAAAGATTAACTTCAAATATAACTAACATAATTTCAAAAATAGAGATTTACTCAAAATCTGTTGATTTAAATGTTAATGTCATTAAAAAAACCACTTCACAGAAACTTCTCAAATAATGGTGGGTCAAATATCCAGGCAAAAGTGCCTAACCCAGTTGCAGATTTTGCTTTAATTCACTATATTAATATGAAGCATGAATTTTTAACCTGAAGATTAGGCACATATTCCCTAATAAAATTAATTTAAATGATGACTGCTAATTAGGTGATTTATAAGCACTATTTTTACCACATGAGTTACTAGTTCAGTAAGATATTAATTTCTAAAAGCAGCACCTGCTGAATTCTACTTCATGGATTATAAACCAAAAGTCCCAACAGCAAATGAGTGCCACTTAATAGGTAAAACCAATTATGTGAAGCCTAGAAAAATGACCATTAGCAATAAGCATCTCTTGTACTCAAATTAGCATTTTCTTATGTAGATGACTTCCTATTAAGAGCAAAAAGGTCTCCATAGAGAAATGGTGATTTACAGACAAGGGCATCTTATCCCATAAAGTAAGAATACTAAAAATTACTACTGTGTATCAAAAGCTGTCACAATACAACAAGAGGCTTCCACTTGCTCTTAGGAGAAAATTTGAGTATCAAAATAACACATAACAGAAGAATGAAAAGAAAGAGTAAAAGAGAAAGGAAGGGAAGAATATTTGTAGTAATGGCTAAAAAAAAGAACCCCTAAATTGGATTAAAAGCAAGACACATTTAAACACATCTAAGTAGCTGAGAAAACAGAAGATTGAATGCAGAGATCCTTAGTATGTATATTATGAAACTATTAAGAGTCAAAGAGAATTTTGAAAGTAGAAAAAAGAGGAAGAACTTTCATGCTTCAAAGGAGCTATCAAGAAAATGAAATCAACTCACAAAATAAGTGTGTATCATATCTGATACATATTCAGCATGTATAAAGAAGTTCTAGAGCTTGGGGCATCTGGGGGCCTCAGTTGTTTGAGCCTCTGACTCTTGATTTTGGTTCACGTCATGATCCCAGGGTTGTGGTACTTATGTTATTGAGGGTCCACGCTGTATGTGGAGCCTGCTTAAAGTTCTCTCTCTCTGCCTCTCACCCTAACTATCCCCTCCTCTAAAATAATAAAATAAAAAATTTAAAGGATTAAAAAGAAACCTTTTTAATCAAGACAAGAAATCAAGAATTTAAGACAACTTAATGAGGCAAGAGAGAATTCCTACATACTGCTGGAACAGCCAGGGCAGCCACTTTGGAAAAATATGGTATTTTCTTAAAATGGTTAAACATTGTTATACTATTATGAAGACATTTCTCTCCAAGGTATATACACAAAATAAATAAAAACACGTCAAGAGTGAGTACATGAATGTTTAGAGAAGATTTAACCCTAAGAGTCAAATATGGGAACAATATAAATCTCCATCAACCAGCAAATAATCATAATGTGATATATCCATACAAAAGGATATTCTGGTATTACAAAAATGAATGAAGCTCTAGTAAATGCTATAAAGTGTTGAAGGATGAAAACATACTAAGTGAAACTTCCAGTCACCAAAGACCACATATTACATGACCTAATTTATGAAATGTCCAGAACAGGTAAATTTAAACAATGAAAAACTGTAAGAAGTGATTGTTAGGGTTGGGCAGTGGTACAATGTACAGAGAGGGAAACTGTGGTAATAGTACGAGTGTACATAGTTTCTTCTTGAGGCTGTAAATGTGAATGCTATAAAATGCTTGTGATTGTTCCACACATATGTGAATATACTAAAACACCATCAACTTGTATTCTTTAATAGGTAAATTGTTTGGTATATCAATTATATTTAAGTAAAGCTGCTTTCAAAAAAGTCTCATAGATTTTTGCTTTTTTAAGTTTATTTATTTTGAGAGAGGGAAAGGGAGCTTAGTGGAGGAGAAGCAGAGAGATGGAGAGACAATTCCAAACAGGCTCCATAGTATCAGAATGAAGCTGTGGTCAGCAGGGAGCCAGAGGGCGAGCCTTTAACTCACAAACCATGAGATCATGATCTGATCCAAAATCAAGAGTTGGACACTAACCAACTGAGCCACCTAGGTGACCCACAAAAGCCTCACAGATTTCATCTTGTTTTTTTAAGTCTCACAGATTTTGAAGGAAAAAGACAAATGCAATTGCTTTTTTAAAAAAAATGTTAATATTTATTTTTGAGAGAAAGAGTGCTTGAGTGGGGGAAGGACAGAGAAAGACGAGTACACAGAACCTGAAGCAGGCTCAATGCTCTGAACTGTCAGCAGAGCCTGACATGGGGCTGAACCCATGAACTGCGAGGTCAGGACCTGAGCTGAGGTTGGATGCTTAACCAACTAAGCAACCCAGGTGCCCCTAACAGTAGCAGTTTTAACATTTTCAGGACACATAGAGCATTCACCAAAACATACTATATTGAGCTATATAAAACTAATAGTTGAAAACTGTAAATTATAAAATACAGTTTCTCTGACTATAATAAAACTTAATTAGGAGTGTTTGGCTGGCTTAGCTGTTAGAGCATGCAATTCCTGATCTCTGGGTTGAGTTCAAGCCCCATTTTACAGGGAGAGATTTATTAATAAAGAAAGAAAGAAAAAAGGAGGGAAGGAGGGAATGTGGGAGGAAAGAAGGGATTGTTAAAATTTAGTAACAGAATGATACCTGGAAAAATCCTAAATACTTGGGAATTAATCAGTATAAATTTAAATAGTCATAGGTTAAAGAGAAAATCTCAAAGGAGAAACTTTTTTTTTCTTTTTGAAGTTCTTTCTACACCCAATGTAGGCTTGAACTCATGACCCTCAGACCAAGAGTTGCATGCTTTATAGTGGGACTAGCCAGCCACCCCAAAATTGTTATAAATATGAAAATAGTACATTTTTAAATTTGTGGGATGAACAAAGTACTACACAGATGTAACTGTATAATAGTAAATGATTATGTTAGAAAAAAACGTAAACATTCAAGTAATGAAGCACATGTTAGACCCAGAGAAAAGAGAGAGACTTTTAAGTGCAAAGATCAATAATGAGGCCAGAAAAGTAAACAGAAAAAAATGAAAGTTGATTCTTTAGGAGTAAAGTCATGAATATCGAGCTGAGTAGGAAAAAAGTCACAAATTACCAATATCCAGAGTGAAAAAGGTTACATTATAGAGTCCACTATTCACAAGGATAATGGAATCTCATGAATAATTTTAAACCAAGAATTTACAACTTAAATGAAATGGACAAAGTTCTGAAAGATACAACTACCAAAGATCACCCAACAAAGACATCATTTGAATTGCAGTACATCTATGAAAGAAATATAAATTTTAAGTAAAAATATTTCCACAAGACAAAAAGGGCTCAAATGGTTTTTATAGTTTACAATTAATTCTGATGAAAACTTAAGCATGAAATACATAAGCTGTCTAAGATAAATAAGTGATAAAAAGAGCAAACTGCAAAACCTCAATTTATTTATTTAGTTTTTTTAGTGAAACAAAGCTAGGAATAAATTTATAAGGTACTACATAAATCAAGTGGGCTCTTTCGGGAATGATGTACTAGGTTAACATTTATAAATCAATGAACATAATTTTTTAACAAACTGAAAAAAAAAGATACCTGAATACAAAAAAATTCCTTGCAAAGTAGAAATAAAAGTAAGCTTATTTAGTATCAACAATCATTTAATTTCCAAGCATTATTCCTAATCTTTCCTCCTCTCATCAATAGTTCAAACTACATGATGTAATTATTTTCCATCCTAAAAAAGGATATTTTTCTTTTTTTTTTTTTAATTTTTACTTATTTTTTATTTATTTCTAGGAGAGAGAGAGAGACAGCTTGAGCAGGGGAGGGTCAGAGAGAGAGGGAGTGACAGACTGCGAAACAGGCTCCAGGCTCTGAGCTGGCAGTCAGCACAGAGCCCGACGCGGGGCCCGAACACGAACCCGAGATCTTGACCTAAGCGAAAGTCGGACGCTTAACCGACTAAGCCACCCAGGTGCTCCAAAAAGGATATTTTTCTAGGCAGCTTGTATGTCTAAGATGCTGTCCTTTCAACATTTAGAGGACATTCAAATAATGCATTTGCTTGAACAGAGATACAACAGCTCTTTTAGGCACGATCCCTTTGTGTAAAAAAGGCACATGTTAACATATGAACAATGATTTTTTAAAATTGCCATTTCTGAGAGTGTGGCATGAGAGTCAGTATCACTTCACTTTACTATTTTCACTCCTAAGATATAAAACCTACTGCATTTTAGGATTCTATCATTTAAACTGCACAACAGAGGTCCTCCAGAGAAATTGTCACCATGAATACTCAGAATCCAAATAATTATCACAACTGCTACCACCACCAGTCAAAATATCCTTCATTTATTATTTTTTCAATTTATTTTAAACATTTTCTTTTCTTTCTTAACTTTTCCTTTCTTTTGGGCCCATCTGATCACATATGCCTATACTGAGACCTAAAAGTTAGTTTGTAGTTCTTCAGAAACAGGCCACAAATATGTAAGAAAACACCATCCAAAATAAGATCGTCATCATTCACAACTTTTCACTGAGGAAGT
>JAESUZ010001997.1:0-117179 GCA_017311185.1 Proteles cristata cristata
ATGAACATTGGGGTCCATGTGCTCCTATGCATCAGCACACCTGTATCCCTTGGGTAAATTCCTAGCAGTGCTATTGCTGGGTCATAGGGGAGTTCTATTGTTAGTTTCCTGAGGAATCTCCACACTGTTTTCCAGAGGGGTTGCACCAGCTTACATTCCCACCAACAGTGTAGGAGGGTGCCCGTTTCTCCACATCCTCGCCAGCATCTAGAGTTCTCTGATTGGCTCATTTTAGCCACTCTGACTGGCGTGAGGTGGTATCTCAGTGTGGTTTTGATTTGTATTCCCTGATGAGGAGGGATGCTGAGCATTGTTTCATGTGTCTGTTGGCCATCTGGATGTCCTCTTTGGAGAAGTGTCTGTTCATGTCTTCTGCCCATTTCTTCACTGGATTATTTGTTTTATGGGTGTGGTATTTGATGTGTTCCTTATAGATATTAGATACTAGTCCTTTATCTGATATGTCATTTGGAACTATCTTTTCCCATTCCGTCAGTTGCCTATTAGTTTCATGGATTGTTTCCTTTGCTGTGCAGAAGCTTTATATCTAGATGAGGTCCCAAAGTTCATTTTTGCTCTTGATTCCCTTGCCTTTGGAGATGTGTCAATTAAGGGATTGCTGCGGTTGAGGTCAAGGAGATTGTTTCTGCCATTCTCCTCTAGGGTTTTGGTTTCCTGTCTCACATTCAAATCCTTTATCCATTTTGGTTCATTTTTTTGCATGGTGTGAGAAAATGATCTAGTTTCATTCTTCTGCATGTTGCTGTCCAGTTCTCCCAGCACCATCTGTTAAAGAGGCTGTCTTTTTTCCATTGGATGCTCTTCCCTGCATTTGAAAGATTAGCTGGCCATACATTTGTGGATCCAATTCTGAGTTCTCTATTCTATTCCATTGGTCTGGAAAGAACCTAACTGTCCATCAACTGAGGAATGGATCAAGAAGATGCGGTATATATATATACAATGGAATACTACATGGCAATGAGAAAGAATGAAATCTGGCTATCTGTAGCAACGTGGATAGAAGTGGAAGGTATTATGCTAAATGATGTAAGTCAGGCATAGAAAGATAGATACCATATGTTTTCACTCATATGTGGATCTTGAGAATTTTTTTTTTTATAAAATTTTAATAATGTTTTATTTATTTTTAGGAGAGAGAGAGACAGCGTGATCAAGGGAGGGTCAGAGAGAGAGGGAGTCACAGGCTGAAACAGGCTCCAGGCTCTGAGCTGGCAGTCAGCACAGAGCCCGACAAGGGGCTCGAACCCACGAACCGTGAGATCATGACCCAAGCGAAAGTCGGACGCTTAACCGACTAAGCCACCCAGGCGCCCCAAGGATCTTGAGAATCTTAACAGAAGACCATAGGGGAGTGTTTGGGGACAAATAGTTACAGAGAGGTACAGAAGCAAACCATAAGAGACTCTTAAATACTGAGAACAAACTGAGGGTGCATAGGAGGTGGGGGAGAGGGGGGGAAATGCATGATGGGCATTGAGTAGGGCAGTTGCTGTGTGTTCTATGGGATCGAATTTGGCAAGAAAATATATTTTTAAAAAGACTGCACTAGTGGAAAGCTAAGATAGCAAGATATTAGGAAGATCCTAGGTTTGCCTAGTCACCCATATGCAGGTAGATAACTAAGATCATTCTGAACACTCAAGAAATCAGTCTGAGGTCTGATAGAACATACTGCGTAAATAAAGAAAGAGAAGAATCCACACTGCAAAATGTAGGAAGTGTGATGATGTGGTTTGTGAGGCTGTAAAGGAATCACGGGTCCTGTGAAGGGGAGGTATCACTAGATCCTGAGAAAAGAAAGACAGAGTGGGGTGTACAGGGATATGCACCAGGAGACCACTTCCCCAGAGCCATTTGCTGGGAAAAGGAGCAGAGTAGAGCTGAATTTTGTGATTGGTTTGTTTATTTGGTTGGTTGGTTGTTGTTGTTGGTTTTGCAACAAGTCAGGCTCAAATACTGGAATATGAGTTCTTAGGATTTCCCTGAATAGAGACCTGAGGTCTCTGCCCTACTCCTGGCGAAGAGGCATGCAAACAACCTGGGGCAGACTGTGTGGACAGAGCATGGCTGAAGGGGAACAGGGAGAGACTTTTCATAATTTTTGGAGCACATCTTTGAGATGTGGCATTACCTCTCTGGGGACAATAGAGCTAAGAGGCACTGTTTAGCTCCTCACATAGACACAGAGACAACTCCTGAGGGAAGCGAAACCTGACACTGACTGTTCAGCCTCCTTGCTTCAAATCCCACTTCCTTGTATTTTAGAGACACTGACATTCTGTGTCAAACCTCCATCAGTCCTAACATGGTGAAAACATTTTCCAGAGAAGCAGTACAGATCCAGCTACACCAGGTCTCTGCAGCTTGGAATGTTAAAATTCACAGGCATGGCTAGGATAGAGCCCATAGTGGTATGTGTTGCTCCAGGTAGTCAAGCAACTCAGAGACAGAGAATGTGAAATTAGCAATCTGAAAAATGCCTGTGATGAATTAGAAGAAATGATTTGCTCCTCTGAAAGTGCTCAACTGAGAGCAGCAATCAAAGACTCCTCTCTATAGAGACAAAGGAGTTGATTGATACCGTTTCCTTACCACACTCTTCAGCAAAAACCAACCTCAGAAAACAGCAGTAAACCAACGCTGGCTGTGTAAACTGCTTAAACCATGCCCCAACCTCATGATATCTGCTGGTTCTACTTTTCTTGAGCAAGTGTGCCTAAGAACCAGGACAGTGGGCTGCTCTCCAAGAAGATCAGCTCAAACACTATGGAGCTTAAAAATGATTATGATGATTTACAACATGGTATAAATTAGATACATAATAAAATGGAGGCGCCCAAAACACGGATTGAAGAGGCAGAATGGAGAATAAGTTACTTAGAAGACACAATTATAGAAAAAGAGGAAACTGAGAAAAAGAGAGATAAACTGATCCAGGAAAATGAAAGGAGAATTCAAGAGTTCAGCAATACAATCAAACATAACAATATCCGTATCATAAAATCCCAGAAGAGGGAGAGGGAAAGGTGCTGAAGGAGTCCTGGGACAAATTATAGCAGAGAACTTCCCAACCTGGGGAAGGAAATAGATGTTGACATTCAAGAAGCACAGAGAACGACCCTCAGATGTAACTTGAATTGATCTTCTGCACGATATATCATAGTGACACAGGCAAAATAGAAGGACAAAGAGAGAATTTTGAAAGCAGCTAGGGAGAAAAGGGCCCTAACATACAAAGGGAAACTTATCAGAGTGGTGATAGACCTATCTACTGAAACTAGGCAGGCCAGAAAGGAATGGCTGGAGATCTTCAATGTAATGAACAAAAAAACTAGGCAGCAAAGAATCCTCTATACAGCAAGCCTGTCGTTCAGAGTAGAAGGAGAGATAAAAGTCTTTCCAAATGAACAAAAATTGAAAGAATTTGTCACCACTAAAACAGCCCTACAAGAAATCCTGAGGGGGACTCTCTGAGGGAAATGTTGCAAGGAATGCAAGATACAAGGGACACCACCACAAGCATGAATACCACAAACGACACGATTACTCTAAACCCATATATTTCAATAATTACACTGAATGTAAATAGGCTGACTGATCCAATCAAAAGACATAGAGTAGCAGAATGGATAAAAAAAAAATCTATATGCTATCTACTGGAAAGACATTTTAGACTGAAGGACACCTTCAGATTGAAAGTAAAGGGATGGAGAAATATACACCATGCTACTGGAAGTCAAAAGAAAGCTGGAGTAGCTATACTTACATCACACGAATTGGAATTTAAATTAAAAACAGTAATAAAGAATGAAGAAGGGCATTATATAATAATTAAAGGGTCTATTCATAAGGAAGAGCTAACAATTACAAATGTCTACACGTCAAATATTAGAAGCACCTAATATTTAAAAAAATGAATCACAAACAGAAACAATCTTATAGATAAGAATGTGCTAATAGCAGGCGACTATAATACTCCCCTTACAGCAAAGGATAGATCAACCAGACAGAAAATCACTAAAGAAACAATGTACTTGAGAAGTATGTTGGTGCAATTTTGATTGGAATTTCATTGAATGTGTAGATTGCTTTGGATAGTAATGACATTGTAACCATATTTATTGTTCCTATCCATGAGCATGGAATGTTTTTCCATTACTTTGTGTAACTCTCCTAAAATTTATAAGGAACCACAAAAGACCCCAAATAACCAAAGTAATACTGAAAAATAAAACCAAAACGGGAGGTATCACCATCCCAGACTTTAGCCTCTACTACAAAGGTGTCATCATCAAGACAATATGGTATTGGCACACAAACAGACACATAGACTAATGGAATAGAATTGAGAACTCAGAGCTGGACCCAAAGGTACACAGGCAACTGGTCTTTGACAAAGCAGGAAAGAATATCCAATGGAAAAAAGACAGCCTCTTTAACAGATGGTGTTGGGAGAACTGGACAGCAACATGCAGAAGAATGAAACTAGATCAATTTCTCACATCCTACACAAAAATAAACTCAAAATGGATAAAAGGACCTGAATGTGAGACAGGAAACCATCAAAACCCTAGAGGACAATGAAGGAAACAACCTCCTTGACCTCTACCGCAGCAACCTCTTACTTGACACATCCCCCAAAGCAAGGGAATCAACAACAAAAATAAATGATTGGGACCTCATCAAGATTAAAAGCTTCTGCACGGAAAAGGAAACAACCCACAAATCTAATAGGCAACCAACGGAATGGGAAAAGATAGTTGCAAATGATATATTAGATAAAAGGTTAATATCCAAAATCTATAAGGAACTCACCAAACTCCACACCCGAAAAGCAATCAACCCAGTAAAGAAATGGGTAGAAGATATGAACAGACACTTCTCCAAAGAGGACATCCAGATGGCTAACAGACACGTGAAATGATGCTCAGCAATCCTCCTCATCAGGGAAATGCAAACGAAAACCACACTGAGATACCACCTCACACCAGTCAGAGTGGCTAAAATGAGCAAAATAGAGAACTTGAGATGCTGGCAAGGATGTGGAGAAACGGGCACCCTCCTACACTGTTGGTGGGAATGTAAACTGGTACAGCCCTTCTCGAAAACAGTGTGGAGGTTCCTCAAAAAGTTAACAATGGAACTCCCCTATAACCCAGCAATAGCACTGCTAGGAATTTACCCAAGGGATATAGAAATGCTGATGAATGGGAGCACATGTACCCCAATGTTCATAGCAGCACTCTCAACAATAGCCAAAACATGGAAAGAGCCTTAGTGTCCATCAATGGACGAATGGATCAAGAAGATGTGGTTTATCTATACCATGGAATACTACATGGCAATGAGAAACAATGAAATCTGGCCATGTGTAGTAACATGGATGGACCCTGAGGGTGCTATGCTGAGCGAAATAAGTCAGGCAAAGAAGGACAAATATCATATTTTTGCACATATAGGAAGATTAGGAGGAACTTAACAGAGGCCCATGGGGGAGAATAATAGGGGAAATAGCGGGGGAAAGGGAGAGAGGCAAACCATGAGAGACTCTTGAATGCTGAGAAAAAACTGAGGACTGATGGATGTGGAGGGGAGGAGGGAGATGGGCACGGATGGAGGCACTTGTGGGGATGAGCACTGGGTTTATATGGAAACCAACTTGACAAGAAACTATTTGTAAAAAAATAATAAAAAATAATAAAATAAAGAAACGATGTACTTCAATGACACATTGGAGCAGATGGAATTAACACATAAATTTAGAACTCTACATCCTGAGGCCATAGATTCACTTTCTCTCCAAGACAGATCACATACCGGGACATAAAGCAGCCCTCAATAAATATAAAAGAATTGAGATCAATCCATGCACACCTTCAAATGACAATGCTATGAAACTTGAAATCAATCACAGGAAGAATTCTGGAAAACCTCCAAAGACATGGAGGTTAAAGAACACCCTACTAAAGAATGAATGGGCCAATTAGGCAATTAGAGAAGAAATTGAAAAATATATGGAAACAAATGAAAATGAAAATACAACAATCCAAACTCTATGGGACGCGGCAAAGACAGTCCTAAGAGGAAAGTACATTGCACTCCAGGCCTGTTTAGAAATTAGAAAAAGCACGAGTGCAGAATCTAACAGCTCACCTAAATGAATTAGAGGGAGAGCAACAATAGCACCCCATATCCTGTAGAAGAAGAGAAATAATAAAAATCAGAGCAGAAATTAACAACATAGAAACCAAAGAAACAGTTGAACAGATCAATTAAACCAAGAGTTGGTATTTGAAAAAATAAGCAAAATTGACAAACTCTAGCCAGGCTTTTCAGAAAGAAAAGAGAGAGCACTCAAATAGACAAAATCATGAATGAAAATGGACTTATTACAACCAACCCCTCAGAAATACAAACAATTATCAGGGAATAATATGAAAAATTATATGCCAACCAATGGACAATTTAGAAGAAATGGAAAAATTCCTAAACACACACTCACTACCAAATTCACACTGGAAGAGATAGAAAATCTGAACAGACCCATATCTAGTGAAGAAATAGAATCAGGTATCAAAAATCTCCCAACAAATAAGAACCCTGGGCGAGATGGCTTCCCTGAGGAATTCTACCAAAACATGGAAAGATCCTATGTGTCCATCAACTTACGAATGGGTCAAGAAGATGTAGTCTGTCTATATGGTGGAATATTACACAGCAATGAGAAAGAATGAAATCTGGCCTTGTGTGGCAACATGGATGGAACTTGAGGGTGTTATGCTGAGAGAAATAAGTCAGGCAGAGAAGGACAGATACCATATGTTTGCATGTATAGGAGGATTAGGAGGAACTTATCGGAGGACCATGGATGAGAAGAAGGGGGAAAATAGTGGGAGAGAGGGAGGGAGGCAAACCATGAGAGACTCTTGAATGCTGAGAACAAACTGAGGGCAGATGGCGTAGGGGGTCATGGGCATGGAGGAAGGCACTTGTCATGATGAGCACTGTGTGTTATATGGAAACCAACTTGACAATAAACTACTAGAACAAAAAAAAAGAAAGTGAGGACATGGAGGAACATTTATCATGCGAAAGGGCATCAAAAGAAAGCAAGAGTGGCCATCCTCATATCAGACAAACTAGATTTTAAGCCAAAGACTAACAAGAGATGAAGGAGTGCACTACATCATAATAAAGGGGAATATAAAACAAAAAGACCTAAAAATTGCAAATATTTATGACCCAAAGTTGGAAGCACAGAAATATATAGAACGATTATTAACAAACATAAAGGAACTCATTCATAATAATACAATAACAGTAGGGGCATTAACACATCATTTACAGCAATGGACAGATTATGAAGCAAAAAATCAACAAGGAAAAATGGCTTTGACTGACACACTAGACAAGATGGACTTAGTAGATATATTTAGAACTTTTCCTCCTAGCGGAGCAAAGCACACATTATTTTCAAGTGCAGATAGAGCATTCTCCTGAATAGATTACATATTCAATCACAAATCAAACCCCAACAGCTACAAAAAGATTGAGATCATACCCTGAATGTTTTCTGACCACAAAGCTATAAAACTTGAGGTCAACTACAAGAAAAATTTAGAAATAACACAAATTCATAGAGGTTAAAAAATATTCTCCTAAAGAATGAATGGGTCAACCAGTAAATTAAAAAATAGATGCAAACAAATGACAATGGAAACATTATGGCCCAAAACCTTTGGGATGCCGCAAAAGTGTTCCTAAGAGGGAAGTATATAGCATTATAGGACTATCTCAAGAAACAGGAAACACCTCAAAAATGCAACTTCACCTTACACCTAAAGTAGCTAGAAAAAGAATACAAATAATGGAATATTACTCAGCTATATAGAAAAGAATGAAATATTGACATTTGCAGTTATTTGGATGGAGCTAGAGAGTATTATGCTAACAGAAATAAATCAGCTGGAGAAAGACAAACACAATATTTCACTCATATGTGGAATTTAAGAAGCAAAACGAATAAACATGGGAGAAAAAGAGCAAGGCAAACCAAGAAACAGACTCTTAACTATAGAGAACAAACTGATAGTTACTGGAGGAGAGGTGGACAGGGGAATGGGTTAAATAGGTGATGGATATTAAGAAGGGCATTTGTTGTTATTAAGCACAAGGTGCTGTATGTAAATGATGAATCAATAAACTGTACATCTGACATTAATATTACATTGTTCATTAAGTAATTGGAATTTAAATAAATTGTAGGCAAAAAGCAACCTACAGGATGGGAGAGGATTTTTGCCGATGAGATATGTGATTTATGTTTAGTATCCAAAATATAGAGAAAAATTATTTAACTTAACATCCAAAATCCAGTTACCAAATGAGTAGAAGACATGAATAAATATTTTTCCAAAGAAGACATACCAGATGGCCAACAGACACATGAAAATGTGCTCAATATCCCTGATAAACAAGGAAATACAAAGGAAAGCTACAATAAGAAATCACTTCATAGCAGTCACAATGGCTAAAACTTAACAGCACAGGGAAAAACAGATATCGGTGAGTATGTGCAGAAAGGGGGACCCTCTTTCACTGTTGGTGGGAATGCAAACTGGTGCAGCCACTCTGAAAAACAGTATGGACTTTCCTCAAAAGGTAAAAATAGAAGTACACTATGGCCCAGAAATTGCTCTATTAGGTATATCCAAAGAATACAAAACTGCAGATTCAAAGCAATACATGCACCCTAAATGTTTATTGCATCATTATCTGCAATAGCCAAATTACTGAAATAGCTGACGAGTCCATGGACTGATAATTATATACAAAATATGTGAAATACACACACACACACACACACACACACACACACACACACACTGGAATATTACTCACCTATAAAGAAGAATGAAATCTTGCTATTTGCAATAACGTGGATGGAGCTAGAGAGTATTATGCTAAGAAAAATCATTTAGTATGAAAAAGACAAATGCCATATGATTTCACTCATGTAGAATTTAAGAAACAAAACAAATGAACATAAAGCAAGAAAAAAAGAGAGAGGCAAACCAGAAAACAGACTCTTAACTATAGACAACAAAGTGAGGGTTGCTAGATGGGAAGTGAGTGGGAGATGGATAAAATGGCTGATTAATATAAGGACACTTCTTGTGATGAGCACTGGATGCTGTATGTAAGTGACTAATAACTCAATTCCACACCTGAAACTAATATTACATTGTGTGTAAACAAACTGGAATTTAAATAAAAACCTGAAAAAGAAAACAATTGTTAGATCTTCTTGTGGGTTAGTCCCCTTTATTATGATATTGGGTTCTTCTTTTATTAAAGTCTTTGGTTTAAAATCTAGTTTGTCAATTATAAGTATTGCTACAATGGCTTTCCTTAATGTGATTTGTGTAACAAATGTTTCTCCATCATTTCACTTTGAATCTACAGGTGTCATTCGGTATAGAATGAGCAACTTGTAGGCAATATATGATGGCTCTTGGTTTTTTTATGCATTCGGACACCATATGTATTTTTATTGGAGCCTTTAGTCTATTTACATTCAGAGTGATAACTGATAGATACATATTTAGTGCCATTCTATTGCTTGTTTTGTTGTTGTTTCTAGAGATTGTCTCTGTTCCTTTCCAGTTTTTGTCACGTTTTGTCTTTATTTTCTACTCAAAGGGTATCCTTTAATATTTCATGCAGGGCTGGATTAGTGATCACCAACTCCTTTAAATTTTTTCTTTGTTTGTTTGAAGACTTCTTTATATCTCCTATTCTGAATGACAGCTTTGCTGGGTAGAGTATTCTTGGCTGCAAACTGTTCCCATTCAGTATGTTCAGCATATCTTGCCACTCCCTACTAGCCTGCCATGTTTCTGTGGAGAGATGAACTGCTAACCTTATTGATCTTCCCCTGCAAGTTAGGGACTTCCTTTTCCTTGCTGCTTTTAGAATTTTTTTTATTATCACTATGTTTTTCGATTTTAACTACAATATCTCTTGGTGTTGTCCTGCTTTTGTTGATATTGAAGGTAGTTCTCTGTGTCTCCTGGATTTGGATGTCTGTTTCCTTGCCCATACTAGGAATATTTTCAGCTCTAATTTCCTGAAATAAACCTTTGGCCCTTGTTTCTCCCTCTTCTTTTTCTGGGACTCCTATAATACAAATGTTATTACTTTTGATGGAGTCACTGAATTCACTAAGTGTACTTTCATGATCCAAAATGTTTCATTCTCCCTTCTTTTCAGCTTCATTATTTTCCACAATTCTATATTTTAAATCACTTATTTGTTCTTTTGATTCATCCATCCTCGTAGTAATTACACCAATCAGTTTTGAATCTTGGTTATTGCATTTTTTTTTCATTTTTGGCTCATTTGTTTTAACTTCTTTTATCTCTGTGGTAAGAGTGTCCTGATATCTTTCATGCTTTTCTCCAGCTGAGCTAGTATCCTTATGATTGTTACTTTAAATTCTGGATCAGGCATATTTCTTATATCTCTTTTGATTAGATCCCTGGCCATGACCCTTTCTTCTTCTTTCTTTCGGGATGGATTTCTCTGTCTTGGCATTTTGTCTATGTCTCTTTTCTCGGTATAGAAATACCTGTTATGTTTCCTGCTCATGAGAGTAATGGCTTTATGAAAAAGAGGTCATATAATGTCTAGGTCTTTGTGCTTCAGGAAATGTCTCTGGTGTGTCCTGCGTGCACTTTGGTGTTGTGTTCTATCCCTCAGGTCAGTTGTCTCCAGAGATTCTCCTTGCCTGCAGTGGAGAGTGTTTGGCCCTTGGCCAAAGCGTGGCGAGTATTAACTAGGTGTGCTCTGATATGCTTGTTAAAAGAGATCTGATGTTATTTACACTAGAACTGAAGCTTTGACTTCAGTAGACATGATATGTGAGGAGGTCGGTGCTGGGCTTCTGGGGAAGGAGCCTGCCTTTCTGAACTTTAGGAACACTTACCCAAGAAAATTAGTACCAGCTGAACATAGGGTAGTGGAGCTTGGTTTAAGCGGTTACCCAGCTAGTGTTGGCACTGTGCTATTTACTCAAGTTGGTTTACATTGAGGAGCAGAGGCAGGAAATGGCATGAGCCAATTCTTTTGCCCATTGAGAGGGGAGTTCCTGCTTGCTGCTGTCAGGGTAAGCCTTGAAGAAGAGCGAATAACTTCCCCCCATGCATTCCAAGGATTATTTTTATCACTGTTTTCACACTCTGTCTTTGGGTCGCTTGCCTTCCTGGAGCAGCACAGCACACCTTGGGCTCTATATCAGCTGGGCTCCTGAGATTTTACTGTGCTGGGATTGATGCAGGTTTGACCGAGAAGATCAGTTGTACCACAGGAGCATGGGATTTGAGGAAAGCAGACCAATCAGCCAGTGTCAGGGTTATCTGACCTCAACATATGTCTCTGTGCCTCTGTCAAGGGACAGGAGAGTGAGATGGCATGCATTTGTTCTTTTGTCCCCAGAGAGGCAATGCCATCCCTCACAGATGCACTCCAAGCAATACAAATAATCTCCCCCTAAGCACCTTTGGCCATGCCCAGATCACACACTCTGTTCTGGGGTTGTTTGCCTGCTTCTTCTCCAGGAATAGGGAAGCATCCACAGGTCTTCAACCTGAAGACTGACACAACAAATTCCACAACTTATAGAAGAAAAGAGGTCACAAGGAAAGCAGGAAGTGCAGAGATGTACTTTGGGGGAGAAACAGATCGCTAGTGAGGTGGAAGGGAGGGACCATGATAGTGGAGAAAGACAAGAGAGAGGAGCATACAGGGGAATACACAAGGAATACACTACTCCAAGTCTATTGGCTGGAAAAGCAAAAGGCAGTGATTTTCATGAGTTTTTGCAACCACAGGGGATGGAAGATTGGAGTTTTACAGGTCAGCAGCTTGGTTGCAATAAAGCCTTGAATGTCTCGCCTGACTCCTGGATAGAAGGTGGACAAACAACCCATAGAAGGTGGACAAACAACCCAGAGTCAGATGACATGGAGGCAGAGATCCTAGTAACTCTTGGGGACACACAGCAAGGGAGATTGTTCACTCTTCTTGGAACGTGTCACTGAGGGATTGTATTCACTGAGGCACTTCTTTGGGGACAAAGGAGACAGTGGGTACCATTTCCCCCTTCTACCCCGCAGCATAAGTGTACAGTAAGAGGAGGACAGTTCAGCCCAGACACTTGCTTAAGGTCCCATGCTCCTGTGCTATGGCGTATCTTTTATGGCTTTTCTTAATCAGGCCTCTTTCATTTCCAGTGCAGTGAAAACTTCCTCAGGAATACCAGCTTAGGTTCCAGCCTAAAACATGTCCCTAAAGCCTGGAATTTAAAGTCAGGTAGCTTGACTGGGATTGAACATGGAAGGGACTGTGCTGGGCCTGGA
This sequence comes from Proteles cristata cristata, assembly GCA_017311185.1. Taxonomy (NCBI): domain Eukaryota; kingdom Metazoa; phylum Chordata; class Mammalia; order Carnivora; family Hyaenidae; genus Proteles; species Proteles cristata. The sequence continues at coordinate 12,444 of JAESUZ010001997.1, forward strand.
GAGAAGGCAGGCAGGCAACCCACAGGCAGACAGCACGAAAACACCATTCTGAAGGGTATCTCAGAATGTGATACTCCTCATGCAGTGTTTCCCTGGGAGCAGCAAGCACGGAGTCCCATTTCCAGGGACAAAAGAGCTGACTGGTGACATGTCCCTCTCCTGTCACATCACCATAAACATTGAGTCACCCAGCTTCAATAAACATCACAGTACCAACACTGGCTACCTAACCTACTTACGCTGTATTCTACATCCTTGCGCTCTGCCAGTATTGACCTTCTCATTCAAGTTTGCCTAGATCCCTATGTGACTGGCCCCTTCCAATAAAGGCCAGAAGAAACCACTGTCCACACCTCATTTTCCAACCAGAGAGTTCTCTGGGGTTCAGTTCTATTGTCATGTCTAATTTAACAAACAGGCCAGAGCATACCTAGTAAAACCTGGCCACAGACCAAACATTGCCCACTCCAGGCAAAGGGAGCATCTGCGGATGGCTCAACTCAATGGTAGAACAGCCAAATCACAGCAGCAGAGTGCATGGAGCACACACCAGAGACACTCCCTGAACTGCCAGACCCTACACAGAATATAACCTCTTCTTCATAAAGTTATTACTCAGGTGCAAAAAAAGAAACAATCTTTTCTAACACAAAGAAGAAGAAAGAGACATCGAAAAAAATGCCAAGATGGAGAAATGCATCCCAAATGGAACAAAAAGGTAAGGTCACAGAGGAAATCTATCGAACAGATCTAAGTAATATGTGCGATGGAGAATTTAAAGTAACAGTCATGAGGATACTTGCTGGAACCCTTACCACAGGGATAAAAAAACCTAAAAACTAGTAAAGCCAAAATGAGAAATGCAATAACAGATTCAAATCAACTGGAGGTAATGACCACAAGGATGGAAGAAAAAGAGGAACAAATAAGTGATATAAAATCTGAAATAATGAAAAATAATAAAACTGAACAAAAGGAAAGAATTGTGTAACATGAGAAGAGACTTGGTGAAATCAGTGACTCCATAAAACATAATAACCTTCATATCATAGGAGTCCTAGAAGTAGAAGAGAGGGAAAAAAGGGGCAGAAGTTTTACTTGACAAATTATATCTGAAAACTTCCCTAATCTGGGGAAGGAAACAGACATCTAAATCCGCGATGCACAGAGAATGCCCATGAATAAAAAAATTAAAAAGCAGGTCAACACTAAGACATGGTAGTTAAATTTGCAAAATATATTGATAAAGAAAGAAAATCCTAAAACAACAAGACCTACAAATGAAGTTTGTAACCTATAAAGGAAGAAACATAAGGCTAGCTGCAATTCTTTCAACAAAAACTTTGCAAGCAGGAAGTGAGTTGCATGATATAGTCAATGTGCTAAATGGAAAACTATGAAGCCAAGAACACTCTATTCAAGAAAGCTATCATTCAGAATACAAGGAGAGATTTTAAAAAAAAAACAAAAACCCAGGCCCCCCTAAAAAAGAAAAACCAAAGAAAACCCCAAACAAACAAACAAACAAAAACAAAAACAAAAACAGCTAAAGGAGTTCATGATGACTGAAACAGCTCTGCAAGAAATATTAAAGGGGATTCTTTGAGTAGAAAGAAAAGAGCACAAACTACAAAGGCTCGAAAGGAACACAGAAAATCTCCAGAAACAATGCCTTTACAGATGATAAACTGGCACTACATTAATATCTATTAATAATTAGTATAAACGTAAATGGAACAAATGCTCCAATAAAAAGAAATAGGGTATCAGAATGGATTGAAAAACAAGACCCAACTATACGCTGCCTAAAAGAGACTCATTTTTAGACCTAAACATACCTCCATATTGAATATGAAAGGAGGGAGAAACATCTATCATGCTGATTGACAGGAAAAAAAAGCTGGAATAGAGGGAGGAGCAAGATGGCGGAGAAGTAGGGAGTTCCGTACCTGCACTCGCGCCCAGACATCACATGGAAAAGATCTGAAGCCATCAGAAACTGTACCACAACCAAGAGATTGGGAGAGAAAGGCTGCAGACTCCACTGACGAAGCCTTCTAACGGCTACCTCAAGAAACAAGCCAGAGTACACAGGGTGGAGAGTCCCAAATATCACTACGAATAGGAAAATAAAATAACCATGGTCCCAACAAGAGAGACCAAGAGATACCATTCAAAAAACACTCTCTGAAAGGATAGGCTCAGGACAGTCAAAGAGTCTTTTTGGATATAGCAGCGCTCATAGATACAGAGAGATAACAGTTCTTTAAAACCAACAAGAGCCGGAAAGCTAACTAAAATGACGAAACGAAAGAGCTCTCCTCCAAAGAAACTCCAAGAAGAAATGACAGCTAATGAACTGCTCAAAACAGATATCAGCAGCATAACTGAACAAGATTTTAGAACAATAATGGTAAAATTAATAGCTGGGCTTGAAAAAAAACATAGGGGACATCAAAGAAACTATGGCTACAGACAGAATGGAAAATAAAAATAGGCATGAAGAATTAAAAAATGCGATAAATGAGATACATAATAAATTAGAGGCCTCCAATGCACAGATTGAAGAGGCAGAAAGGAGAATAAGTGATTTAGAAGACACCATGATAGAAAAACAAGAAGCTGACAAAAAAAGAGACAAACTGATCCAGGAACATGAAAGAAGAGTTCGAGAGCTCAGTGACACGGTCAAACGCAACAATATCTGTATCATAGGAATCCCAGAAGAGGAAGAGAGGGGGAAAGGTGCTGAAGGAGTCCTGAAACAAATTATAGCAGAGAACTTCTCCGACCTGGGAAAAGAAGTAAACGTTGAAATACAAGAGGCTCAGAGGAACCCCCTCAGACGTAATCTGAATGGACTTTCTGCAAGGCATATCATAGTAAAAAATGGCAAAATATAAGGACAAAGAGATACTTTTAAAAGCAGCTAGGGAGAAAAGGTCCCTAACATACAAATGCAAACCTATCAGGGTGGTGACAGACCTATCTACTGAAAAGTGGCAGGCCAGAAAGGAATGGCAGGAGATCTTCATTGTGATGAACAGAAAAAATATGCAGCCAAGAATTCTCTCCCCAGGAAGCCTGTCATTCAAAATAGAAGGAGAGATAAAAATCTTTCCAAATAAACAGAAATGTAAAGAATTTTTCACGACTAAGTCAGCCCTACAAGAAATCCTGAGGGGGCGCTCTGAAGGAAAGGTTGCAAGAGAAACAAAGATACCAGAGACACCACCACAAGCATGAACTCCACAAAAGACACAAAGACTCTAAACCCACATATCTCAATAATAACACTGAATGTAAAAGGGCTGAATGCTCCAATCAAAAGACATAGGGTAGTAGAATGGATAAAAAAATAAAATCCATCTATATGCTGTCTACAAAAAACTCATTTTAGACCTGAAGATACCTTCAGATTAAAAGTAATAGGATGGAGAAATATATATCATGCTGCTGGAAATCAAAAGAAGGCCAGAGTAGCTATACTTATATCAGACAAACTGGACTTTAAATTAAAGACAATCACAAGAGATGAAGAAGAGCATTACATAATAGTTACAGGGTCTATCCATCAGGAAGAACTAACAATCATAAGTGTCTGTGCACCGAATATGGGAGCTCCTAAATATATAAAACAATTAATCACAAAGAGAAACAAGCTCATGGATAAGAATGTGCTAATAGCAGGGGACTTCAATACTCCACTTACAGCAATGTATAGGTCAACCAGACAGAAAATCACTAAAGAAATAATGGACTTGAAAGACACTTTGGACCAGAAGGATCTGACAGATATATTTAGAACTCTACATCCTCAGGCCAAGGAATTCACTTTCTTCTCAAGTTCGCATGGCACATTCTCCAAGATAGATCACATACTGGGACATAAAGCAGCCCTCAGTAAATATAAAAGAATTGAGATCATACCATGCACACTCTCAGATCATAATGTTTTGAAACTTGAAATCAATCACAGTAAGAAACCTGGAAAACCTCCAAAAACATGGAGGTTAAAGACCACCCTATTAAAGAATGAATGGGCCAATCAGACAATTAGAGATGAAATTAAAAAATATATGGAAACAAACGAAAACGAAAACACAACAATCCAAAATTTATGGGATGCGGCAAAGGCAGTCTTAAGAGGAAAGTACATTGCACTCCAGGCCCATTTCAAGAAACTAGAAAAAGAGCAAGTCCAAAATCTAACAGCTCGCCTAAAAGAACGAGAGGCAGAGCAACAAGAACGCTCTAAACCCAGTAGAAGAGAAATTGTAAAAATGAGAGCAGAAATAAACAACATAGAGACCAAAGAAATAATTGAACAGATCAATGAAACCAAGAGTTGTTTTTCTGAAAAAACAAACAAAATTGACAAACCTCTAGCCAGGATTCTCAAAAAGAAAAGAGAGAGAACCCAAATAGACAAAATCATGAATGAAAATGGAATTATTACAACCAACTCCTCAGAAATACAGGCAATTATCAGGGAATACTAAGAAAAACTATATGGCAATAAATTGGACAACTTAGAAGAAATGGATAAATTCCTAAACACACACCCACTACCAAAATTCACTCAGGAAGAAATAGGAAATCTGAACAGACCCATAACTAGTGAGGAAATCGATTCAGTGATCAAAAATCTCCCAACAAATAAGAGCCCAGGACCAGATGGCTTCCTCGGGGAATTCTACCAGACGTTTATTTTTTTTTTAATATTTTTATTTATTTCTAGGAGAGAGAGACAGCGGTAGCAGGGGAGGGTCAGAGAGAGAGGGAGTCACAGACTGAAACAGGCTGCAGGCTCTGAGCTGGCACTCAGCACAGAACTCGACGCGGGGATCGAACCCACGAACCGCGAGATCATGACCTGAGCGAAAGTCGGACGCTTAACCGACTAAGCCACCCAGGCGCCCCTTACCAGACGTTTAAAACAGAATTAATACCCATTCTTCTCAAGCTATTCCAAAAAAATAGAAAGTGAAGGAAAACTCCAGGATGCATTTTATGAAGCCAGCATCACTCTGATTCCCAAGCCAGACAGAGACCCAGCAAAAAAAGAGAACTACAGGCCAATATCCTTGATGAATACGGATGCAAAAATTCTCAACAAGATCCTTGCAAATCGAATCCAGCAGGATATAAAAAAAATCATCCACCAAGATCAAGTGGGATTCATTCCTGGGTTCCAGGGCTGGTTCAATATTCGCAAATCAATCAATGTGATACATCATATCAATAAAAGAAAAGATAAAAACCATATGATCCTGTCAATAGATGCAGTAAAAGCATTTGACAAAATACAGCATCCCTTCTTAATAAAGACTCTCGAGAAAGTTGGGATAGAAGGAACCTACTTAAACATCATCCAAGCCATCTATGAGAAGCCTTCAGCTAACATCATCCTCAACGGGGAAAAACTGAGAGCTTTCCCCCTGAGATCAGGAACACGACAGGGATGTCCACTTTCACCACTGCTGTTTAACATAGTGCTGGAAGTCCTAGCATCAGCCATCAGACACCAAAAGGAAATCAAAGGCATCAGAATTGGCAAAGAGGAAGTCAAACTTTCACTCTTCGCAGATGACATGATACTCTACATAGAAAACCCGACAGACTCCACCAGAAGCCTACTGGAACTGATCCAAGAATTTAGCCAAGTTGCAGGGTACAAAATCAAAGTACAAAAATCTGTTGCATTTCTATACACCAACAAAGAAGCAACAGAAAGAGAAATCAAGAAGCTGATCCCATTCATAATTGCACAAAAAACCATAAAATACCTCGGAATAAACCTAACCAAGGATACAAAAGATCTGTATGATGAAAACTACAGAAAACTTATGAAGGAAATTGAAGAAGACACAAATAAATGGAAAAACATCCCATGCTCATGGATAGGAAGAATAAATATAGTTAAGATATCATTACTACCCAAAGCTATCTACACATTCAACGCAATTCCAATCAAAATTGCACCAGCATACTTCTCAAAACTAGAACAAACTATCCAAAAATTTGTATGGAACCACAAAAGACCCCGAATAGCCAAAGTAATCCTGAAAAATAAAACCAAAACAGGAGGGATCACCATCCCAGACTTTAACCTCTACTACAAAGCTGACATCATCAAGACAGTATGGTATTGGCACAAAAACAGACACATAGACCAATGGAACAGAATTGAGAACTCAGAAGTGGACCCAAAAGTATACAGCCAACTGATATTTGACAAAGCAGGGAAGAATATCCAATGGAAAAAAGACAGCCTCGTTAACAGATGGTGTTGGGAAAACTGGACAACAACATGCAGAAGAATGAAACTAGATCATTTTCTCACACCATGCACAAAAATAAACTCAAAATGGATAAAGGACCTGAGTGTGAGACAGGAAACCATCAAAACCCAGAGGAGAACGCAGGAAACAACGTCTTTGACCGCCACCACAGCAATCTCTTACTTGACACATCCCCCAAAGCAAGGGGATCAAGAGCAAAAATAAATGATTGTGACCTCATCAAGATTAAAAGCTTTTGCACAGTAAAGGAAACAACCCACAAAACTAATAGGCAACCAACGGAATAGGAAAAGATAGTTGCAAATGACATAGCAGATAAAGGGTTAATATCCAGAATCTATAAGGAACTCACCAAACTCCACACCCAAAAAACAAACAACCCAGTAAAGAAATGGGCAGAATATATGAACAGACACTTCTCCAAAGAGGACATTCAGATGGCCAACAAACATATGAAACGATGCTCAGCATCCCTACTCATCAGCGAAATACAAATCAAAACGACACTGAGATACCACCTCACGCCAGTCAGAGTGGCTAAAATGAGCAAATCAGAGAACTCTAGATGCTGGCGAGGATGTGGAGAAACGGGCACCCTCCTACACTGTTGGTGGGAATGTAAACTGGTACAGCACCCCTGGAAAACAGTGTGGAGGTTCCTAAGGAAACTAACAATAGAACTCCCCTATGACCCAGCAATAGCACTGCTAGGAATTTACCCAAGGGATACAGAAATGCTGAAGCATAGGAGCACATGTACCCCCATGTTCATAGCAGCACTCTCCACAATAGCTAAAACATGGAAAGAGCCCAAGTGTCCATCAACAGATGAATGGATCAAGAAGATGTGGTTTATCTATACCATGGAATACTACATGGCAATGAGAAACAATGAAATCTGGCCATGTGTAGCAACATGATGGACCTTGAGGGTCGTTATGCTGAGCGAAATAAGTCAGGTAGAGAAGGACAAATATCATATGTTTGCACGTATAGGAGGATTAGGAGGAACTTGACGGAGGAACAAGGGGGAGAAGAAGGGGGGAAATGGTGGGGGAAAGGGAGAGAGGCAAACCTTGAGAGACTCTTCAATGCTGACAAAAACTGAGAATTGATGGATGTAGGGGGGAGCGGGGAGGGGCATGGAGGAGGGCACTTGAGGGGATGAGCACTGGGTGTTATGTGGAAACTAATTTGACAATAAACTATTTGTAAAAAAAAAAAAAGCTGGAGTAGCCATACGTATATGAGAGAAACTAGATTTTAAACGCAAGACTCTAACAAGAGATAAACTGCACTATATCATAATAAAGAGGTCTACCGACAAGAACTAATAATTCTAAATATTTATGCCCCCAACTTGAATAACACAAATATATGTATCAATCAATAACAAACATAAAGATGTTCACTGATAATAATAATAAGGAACTTAACATCCCTGTTACATTAATGGAGAGATCATCTAAGCAGAAAATCATCAAGCAAACAATGGCTTTGAATGACACATGGGATCAGATGGACTTCCCATATATATATTCAGAACATTTCATTATAATGATGAATAAACATGCTTTTAGAGTGCACATGGAGCATTCTCCAGAATAGATCACATACTGGCTCACAAGTACAAACATATTGAGATCATACCATGCATATTTTCAGACCAAAATAGAATGAAACTTGAAGTCAAACACACACACACACAATGGAAATATCACAAATATGTGGTGGTTAAAGAACTTCCTACCAAAAATGAATGGGTTTAACCAGGAAATTAAGGAAGAGATTTAAAAAGTACATTAACCAAACAAAAATGAAAGCATCAAAGTTGAGAACCTTTTCAATGGAGCAAAGTTGGTCCTAAGAGGAGAGTATATAGCAGTGCAAGTCTATATCAAGAAGCAAGAAAAGTCTCAAGTACAAACCTAACCTCATATAAGGTTACAAAGGATCACCAAAGAAAGTCTAAAGTCACGAGAAGGTAAATAATAAGGATTGGAAAAGAAATAAATGATATAGAAACAAACAAACAAAAAAACCCAGTAGAACAGATAATATAAACTGGTTCATTGAAATAATTAATAAAATTGATAAACCCCTAGCCATACTTATAAAAAGAAAAGAATAAGGAGCCAAATAAATAAAATTATACCTGAAACAGGAGAGATCACAACCAACACTGTAGAAATACATACAAGTGAAAGAAAACTATGAAAACCTATATGCTCACATATTGGACAATCTGGAAGATATGCGTAAATTCCTAGAAACATACAAACTACCAAAACTGAAATAGGTAGATATAGAAAACTTGAACAGATCCATAACTATCAAAGAAATTGAATCTGTAAACAAAAAACTCCCAACAAATAAAGTCCAGGGCCACATGGCTTCACAGGGGAGTTCTACCAGACATTTAGAGAAAAACACGTGATAGCTATTTTCTCAAACTGTTCCAAAAAATAAAAATGTAAAGAAAATATCCAAACTCATTCTACAAGGCCAGCAATACCTTAATTTCAAAACCAGTCAAAGACCCCACTCAAAAGGGGAATTACAGGCCTATATCCCTGATGAACTTTAATACAAAAATTGTCACAAAGTTCCAAGCAAATCGAATCCAACAGTACATTAAAGTAATTGTTCACCATGATCAAATGGGATTTATTCCTGGGCTTGCAAGTGTGGTTCAGCGTTCACAAATCAACCAATGTGATACACCACAATAATAGAAGAAATGATAAGAACCATATGACCCTTTAATAGATGCAGAAAGAGCATTTGACAATGTACAATATCCTTTCATGAGAAAAATCCTTAACAAAGTATGAATAGAGGGAACATACCTCAACATCACAAAGGCCATATATAAAAACTCCACAGCTAACATCATTGTCCGTGTGGATAGCTGAGAGAATTTCCTTTAAGGTCAGGAGCAAGACAAGGATGTCCACTATCACCACTGTTATTTAACATAATAATAGAAGTCCTAGCCACAGCAATCATACAACACAAAGAAAAACTAAATACAAATCAGCAAGGAAGAATTCTACCTTTCACTATTTGCAGATGACATGTTACTCTATACAGAAATCTCTAAATACTCCACCAAAAAATTGCTAGAATTAATAGATGAATTCAGTAAATTCACAGGATTCAAAAATCAAGGTAACAAAATTTGTTGCATTTCCATACACTAATAATGAAGCAACAGAAAGAGAAACTAAGTAATCAATACCATTTACAATGGCACCAAAAATATATCTAAGTATAAACTTAACCAAAGAGGTAAAGCATCTGTATGCTGAAAACTATAAAACACTACTGAAAGAAATTGAAGATGACACAATGAAATGGAAAAGCATTCCATGTTCATGGATTTGAATAATGAAAGTTGTTAAAGTGCTTATATTACCCAAAACAATCTACACATAAATGCCACCACCAGTTTCCACATAGCTAGAACAAACAATCCTATAATTTATGTGAATAAACAAAAGACTCTGAATAGCCAAAGCAATTTTAATAAAGAAAAACAAAGCTGGAAGCACCACAATTCCAGACTTAAAAAGTAATGTTTATTTTGTTTTTTAAATTTTAAAAAAATATTTTATTAATTTTTGAGAGAGATCGCGAGTGGGAGAAGGGCAGAGAGAGAGAGGTGGGTGGGGGGTCACAGAATCGGAAGGAGGCTCCAGGCTCTGAGCTGTCAGCACAGAACCCGATGCAGGGCTTGAACCAACCAGCTGTGAGATCATGACCTGATCCGAAGTCGGACGCCCAACTGACTGAGCCACCCAGGCACCCCCAGACTTCAGGTAATATTTAAAAACTGTTGTGATCAAGATAATATGGTACTAGTACAAAAATAGACACATAATCGATGGAACAGATTGAAAATCCAGAAGTGAACCCTCCTATACATAATAAATTAATCTTTAACAAAGAAAGAATATCCAATGGGAAAAAGACAGTCTCTTCAATAAATGGTGGTAGGAAAACAAGACAGCAACATGCAAAATAATAAAACTGGGCCACTTTCTCACACAAAAATTAATTCGAAATGTAATAAAGACCTAAATGTGAGATATGAAAACCTGGAAATCTTAGAGGAGATCACAGGCCATAACCTCTTTGACATCGAGCATAGGAAATTCTTTTTTTTTTTTAAATGTTTTATTTATTTCTAGGAGAGAAAGAGAGAGAGAGAGACAGCATGAGCAGGGGAGGGTCAGAGAGAGAGGGAGGCACAGACTCTGAAACAGGTTCCAGGCTCTGAGCTGGCAGTCAGCACAGAGCCCGACGCGGGGCTCGAACCCACAAACCGCGAGATCATGACCCAAGCGAAAGTCGGACGCTTAACCGACTAAGCCACCCAGGCGCCCCGAGCATAGGAAATTCTTACTAGATATGTCTCTGTATATGTGTTGCTTAAGCGAGCACTACTAGAAATGTCTCTGGAGGCAAAGGGGAGAAAAAGCAAAAATAAACAATTGGCTCTTCATCAAGATAGGAAGCTTCTGCAAAAGGAAGGAAACAATCAATAATAATAAAAGACAACGCCAGTAAAAGTGACTAAAATGAGCAAATCAGAGACTCTAGATGATGGCGAGGATGTGGAGAAACGGGCAACCTCCTACACTGTTAGTGGGAATGGAAACTGGTGCAGCCCCTCTGGGAAACAGTGTGGAGGTTCCTCAAAAAGTTAACAATGGAACTCCCCTATGACGCAGCAATAGCACTGCTAGGAATTTACTCAAGGGATAGAGGAGTGCTGATGCATAGGAGCACATGGACCCCAATGTTCATAGCAGCACTCTCGACAATAGCTAAAACATGGAAAGAGCCTAAGTGTCCATCCACGGACGAATGGATCAAGAAGGTGGTTTATCAGCTCACCTAAAGGAACTAGAGGCAGAGCAACAAGAACGCCCTAAACCCAGTAGAAGAAGAGAAATAGTAAAAATTAGAGCAGAAATAAACAACATAGAGACCAAGGAAACAATTGAACACATCAATGAAACCAAGAGTTCGTTTTTTGAAAAGGTAAACAAAATTGACAAACCTCTAGACAGACTTATCCAAAAGAAAAGAGAGAGCACCCAAATAGACAAAATTATGAATGAAAATGGACTTATTACAACCAACCCCTCAGAAATACAAGCAATTATCAGGGAATACTATGAAAAATTATATGCCAACAAATTGGACAACTTAGAAGAAATGGACAAATTCCTAAACACACACTCACTACCAAAATTCACACGGGAAGAAATAGAAAACCTGAACAGACCCATAACGAGTGAAGAAATTGAATCAGTGATCAAAAATCTCCCAACAAATAAGAGCCCTGGACCTGATGGCTTCCCTGGGGAATTCTACCAGACATTTAAAACAGAATTAATCCCAATTCTTCTCAAGTTATTCCAAAAAATAGAAAGCGAAGGAAAACTCCCGGACTCATTTTATGAAGCCAGCATCACACTGATTCCCAAGCCAGACAGAGATCCAGCAAAAAAAGAGAACTACAGGCCAATATCCTTGATGAATACGGATGCAAAAATTCTCAACAAGATCCTTGCAAATCGAATCCAGCAGCATATCAAAAGAATCATCCACCAAGATCAAGTGGGATTCATTCCTGGGTTACAGGACTGGTTCAACATTCGCAAATCAATCAATGGGATACATCATATCAATAAAAGAAAAGATAAAAACCATATGATCCTGTCAATAGATGCAGAAAAAGCATTTGACAAAATACAGCATCCCTTCTTAATAAAGACTCTCGAGAAAGTCGGGATAGAAGGAACCTACTTAAACATCATCAAAGCCATCTATGAGAAGCCTTCAGCTAACATCATCCTCAACGGGGAAAAACTCAGAGCTTTCCCCTGAGATCAGGAACACGACAGGGATGCCCACTCTCACCACTGCTGTTTAACATAGTGCTGGAAGTCCTAGCATCAGCCATCAGACACAAAAGGAAATCAAAGGCATCAGAATTGGCAAAGAGGAAGTCAAACTTTCACTCTTCGCAGATGACATGATACTCTACATAGAAAACCCGACAGACTCCACCAGAAGCCTACTAGAACGGATCCAAGAATTCAGCCAAGTTGCAGGGTACAAAATCAACGTACAGAAATCGGTTGCATTTTTATACACCAACAAAGAAGCAACAGAAAGAGAAATCAAGAAACTGATCCCATTCACAATTGCACAAAAACCATAAAATACCTCGGAATAAACCTAACCAAGGATACAAGAGATCTGTATGATGAAAACTATAGAAAACTTATGAAGGAAATTGAAGAAGACACAAAGAAATGGAAAAACATTCCATGCTCATGGATAGGAAGAATAAATATAGTTAAGATGTCATTACTACCTAAGGCACTCTACACACTCAATGCAATTCCAATCAAAATTGCACCAGCATACTTCTCAAAACTAGAACAAACTATCCAAAAATTTGTATGGAACCACAAAAGACCCCGAATAGCCAAAGTAATCCTGAAAAATAAAACCAAAACAGGAGGGATCACCATCCCAGACTTTAGCCTCTACTACAAAGCTGTCATCATCAAGACAGTATGGTATTGGCACAAAACAGACACATAGACCAATGGAACAGAATTGAGAACTCAGAAGTGGACCCAAAAGTATACAGCCAACTATCTTTGACAAAGCAGGAAAGAATATCCGATGGAAAAAAGACAACCTTTTTAACAGATGGTGTTGGGAGAACTGGACAGCAACATGCAGAAGAATGAAACTAGATCATTTTCTCACACCATGCACAAAAATAAACTCAAAATGGATAAAGGACCTGAACGTGAGACAGGAAACTATCAACACCCTAGAGGAGAAAGCAGGAAACAACCTCCTTGACCTCCACCGCAGCAACTTCTTACTTGACACATCCCCAAAAGCAAGGGAATCAAGAGCAAAAATAAACTGTTGGGACCTCCTCAAGATTAAAAGCTTCTGCACAGCCAAGGAAACAACCCAGAAAATTAATAGGCAACCAACGGAATGGGAAAAGATAGTTGCAAATGACATATCAGATAAAGGGTTGATATCCAGAATCTACAAGGAACTCACCAAACTACACACCCGAAAAACAAACAACCCAGTGAAGAAATGGGCAGAAGATATGAACAGACACTTCTCCAAAGAGGACATCCAGATGGCCAACAGACACATGAAACGATGCTCAGCATCGCTCCTCATCAGGGAAATACAAGTCAAAACCACACTGAGATACCACCTCACGCCAGTCAGAGTGGCTAAAATGAGCCAGTCAGAGAACTCTAGATGCTGGCGAGGATGTGGAGAAACGGGCACCCTCCTACACTGTTGGTGGGAATGGAAACTGGTACAGCCCCTCTGGAAAACAGTGTGGAGGTTCCTCAGGAAACTAACAATAGAACTCCCCTATGACCCAGCAATAGCACTGCTAGGAATTTACCCAAGGGATACAGAAATGCTGAGGCATAGGAGCACATGTACCCCAATGTTCATAGCAGCACTCTCCACAATAGCTAAAACCTGAAAAGAGCCTAAGTGTCCATCAACAGATGAATGGATCAAGAAGATGTGGTTTATCTATACCATGGAATACTACATGGCAATGAGAAACAATGAAATCTGGCCATGTGTAGCCACATGGATGGACCTTGAGGGTGTGATGCTGAGCGAAATAAGTCAGGCAGAGAAAGACAAATATCATATGTGTGCACGTATAGGAGGATTAGGAGGAGGTTAACAGAGGACCAAGGGGGAGAAGAAGGGCGGAAATGGTGGGGGAAAGGAGGAGAGGCAAACCATGAGAGACTCTTGAATGCTGACAAAAACTGAGGACTGGTGGATGTGGGGGGGAGGAGGGTGGGCATGGAGGAGGGCACTTGTGGGGATGAGCACTGGGTGTTATGTGGAAACTAATTTGACAATAAACTATTTGTAAAAAAAAAAAAAGAAAGAAGGTGGTTTATCTATACCATGGAATACTACATGGCAATGAGAAACAATGAAATCTGGCTATGTGTAGCAACATGGATGGACCTTGATGGTGTTATGCTGAGCGAAATAAATCAGGCAGAGAAGGAGAAATATCATACGTTTGCACGTATAGGAGGATTAGGAGGAACTTAACGTAGGACCATTGGGGAGAAGAAGGGAGGAAATAGTGGGGGACGGGGAGAGAGTCAAACCATGAAAGACTCTTGAATACTGAGAACAAACTGAGAACTGATGGGTGTGGGGGGGAAAGGGGAGATGGGCATGGAGTAGGGCACTTGTGGGGATGAGCACTGGGTGTTATATGGAAACCAACTTGACAATAAACTATTTGTAAAAAACAAAAAAGACAACCTTTGGAATCGGAGAAGATATGTGCAAATGATACATCTGATAAAGATTTAATTTCATAAAATATATAAAGAACTTATAAAACTCAACACCCAGAAAAGGAACAATCCAATTTAAAAATGGGCAGAAAAAAATGAATAGACACTTTTCCAAAGAAGACCTACAGATTACCAATAGACACATGGAAAATGCTAAAACATCACTCATAATCAGGGAAATGGAAAGCAAAACTATAATGAGATATCAACTCACACCGATAAGCCTGGCTCAAATTAATAACAGGAAACAACAAGTATTTTCTTCACTTATCCCCACTTCTCAAGATAAGATTAAGTCTATGCTATGTTATTTACCAACACTAATGTGGTCTGGATTATACCAAATGCTGAGATCTAGAGATAAAACTTTGGTTGGAAAGAAACTGCTGTCATGACTTGGCGTTAGTTTGTATTTTGTGGGTTAGGATCCATTGACATAATTGTATGTTCTCCTGATTGTTATGAACTTCAAAAATCCAGAGCCGTGAGATAAATCAGTTTGGTCAGCCCAATTATGAACGGGTTTGAGGGAACTTCTCCCACCTCAGTGGAAAATGTTCCAGGCCACAGTTGTGAACAAAGGAATTGCAACTCTTTGTGAATGAAACAACTCCAACTGAGAGTGAACAAAATAAGAAATGAGGATGGTGAGAAAAGTGGACTATAAGTTCTTTCGGATTTAATTTTGCCAGAAGTAGAGGGATTTTATTTTAAGGCTTCCATTTTGCTCCAGTGAATTAAAAATAGAAAATTCATTTAAAAAACACAAGTGGGGCTCCTGGGTGGCTCAGTAAGTTAAGCATCTAACTCTTGATGTCAGCCTAGGTCATGATCTCATGGTCGTGAGATAGAACTCCACATCAGGCTCCACGCATAGCATAGGATTCTTCTTGGAATTCTCTCTCTCTCTCTCTCTCTCTCTCTCTGCCCCTCCCCCCTGCTCACTCACACTCTCTAAGATATATATATATATAAAGAACCACAAGCAACAACAACAAAAAAATAGATTAGAATTCCTGAGAATTTAAAAATTTTCTATCTCAGGTGCCTGGGTAGCTCAGTCAGTTAAGCATATGACTTCAGATCAGGTCATGATCTCATGGTTCGCGAGTTTGAGCCCCGCATCAGGGCTTGTAGTGACAGCTCAGAGCCTGGAGCCTGCTTTGGATTCTGTGTGGATGTCTCTCTCTAGCCCTCCCCTGTTCAACCTCTCTCTGTCTCTGTATCTCTCTCTGTCTCTGTCTCTCTCTCTCAAAAATAAAATAAGCATTATTTTTTTTAATTTGTGCTTAAAAATCCTACACTAAAGAAAAAATGAGGGAATATATTTGCAAATCATGTATCTGATAAGGGGCTTATATACAGAATATATAGAATACTTGTAATTCAATAATAAAAAGAAACATCATTCATTATCAGAGAATAAAAGTCAAAACCACATTGAGATACCACCTCACACTGGTCAGAGTGGCTAAAATTAACAACTCAGGAAACAACAGATGTTAGTGAGGATGTGGAGAAATGGGAACTCTCTTACACTGTTGGTGGAAATTCAAACTGGTGCTACTCTGGAAAACAGTGTGGAGGCTCCTCAAAAAATTAAAAATAGACCTACCCTACTGCTAGCTGGTTCCTAGCAATATTACTAGTAATTTACCCAAAGGATACAGGAGTGCCGATTCACAGAGACACAGGTACCCCAATGTTTATAGCAGCGCTTCCAACAATAGCCAAATTATAGAAAGAGCCCAAATGTACATCATCTGATGAATGGATAAAGAAGATGTAGATTATATATATACTGGAATACTATTTGTCAATGAGAAGGAATGAAATTCTGCCATTTGCAACAAGGTGGATGGAACTGTAGGGAATTATGCTAAGTGAAATAAGTCAGTCAGAGAAAGACAGATATCATATGTGGAATTTGAGAAACTTAACAGAAGACCATGGGAGAAGGGAATGTGAAAAAATAGCTTGAAACAGAGAGGGAGGGGAGCAAACCATAAAAGACTCTTAAATAGAGAGAACAAACTGAGGATTGATGGTGGAAGACAGAGAGGAGAAAGTAGGTGATGCATATTGAGGAGGGCACTTGTTGAGATGAGCATTGGGTGTTGTATGTAAGCAAAGAATCACGGGAATTTATCCATAAAGCCAAAAGCACACTGTATACACTGTAAGTTAGCTAACTTGATAATAAATTATATTAAAATAAATAAATTAATAAAAATAATAAAGAAAAAATATGAGTGCAACAAGCAAGGGCGCAGCATGGTGTTGTGTAGGCTGGCACCCAATTTCCCCATTCCTGGGCATGATGTGTCTTCGGAACACCTGCTTCTGCCTCAGCTATTGCCACCTACACTGCAGATGGTTGGTGTTTCTATGGTGAGGATGAGGAAGAAGAGTTCCAGCTCAAGGGCACAAGTACAAAAAAAAAAAAAAACAAACTTATGAAACAGACAAATCTTCAATCAAGTGTAACATTTTAATGCTTGGCATCTAGACTCCTGCTCTCACTATGCCAGCAGCAACTGTAGATTATAATCAAATAACTTGTGAAGTTTGGGCTTGCAACCTGAGTGAAGAGGTGAAGAAAATTAATCAATTTATCTTAAAATATAATTACACTGCTATGGACACCAGTTACCCAGGTGTGGTTGCAAGAATTTAGGAGCAAAGCCAACTATTGGAATGTAATGTATACTTTTTAAATATAAGTTGGCTAGGACTGACATTTATGAATGAGCAAAGAGAATACCCTCCGGCAACTTCAACTTGGTAGTTTAATTTTAAATTTAATTTGATGGAGTACATGTATGCCCAGGACTCTATAGTGATAATAACAACATCTGGTACCCATTTTCTAAAGTGTGAGGAAGGAAATGGAACCCATTACTTCACAGAACTTCTTATGACATCAGAGTGGTCCTCTGCAAAGGGATCAAATGGTTATAATTTCACACTGGTTATAATTTTGGCAATTTAATCAAAATCCTGACCAATTATAACTTGCCTGAATAAGAATTTCACTTCTTTGAGATCCTTCAGTTATTTTTTCCAATTATTTATGATGTGAAGTACCTCATGAAGAGCTGCAAAAAATCGCAAAGGTGGTTTACAGGAAGTTGTTCAACAGGTAGAGCTGGAACTGATAGGACCATAACATCAAGCAGGATCAGATTCATTTCTCACAGGAATGATATTTTTGAAAATGAGAGAAGTATAAAGACATCTGTAGTGCCTTTTTCTCAGTTGGTTGTTAGACTGAGAACATTAAAATTTTATGGCAAAAAAAATTTAAAAATGGGCAAGCTATTTGAATAGACATTTCTCCAAAGAAGATATAGAAGTAGACAGAAAGTGCAGGAAAAGATGCTAAATAAATAGCATTAGCCATTAATAAAATGATTTAAAAATAACAAGTGTTAGTTAGGATGTAGAGAAATTGTAACCCTCATAGACTCCTGATGGGAATAAAGAATAGTTCAGTCTCTTTGGAAAACAGTGTGGCAGTTCCTTGAAATGTTAAACATTAGGTTACTATATGACTCTCCTAAGTGTATATTCAAGAGAAATGAACACATTATGTCTACATAAATATTGGTATGCAAATACTCATAGCAATGCTATTCACAACACCCAAATGTAGATCAACTGATGAATGAATAAATAGTATGGTATTTTTATACAATGGATGTTTATATGGAAATAAATTCAGTGATAAGTGATACAGGCTACAGAATGGATGAACCTTAAAAAACATTTTGCTAAATGAAAGAAGCCAGATACAAAATATCACATAAGGTATGATTTATCCATATAAATTGATTAGAATAGGCAAACCTATAGACACAGAGAGTAGATTTGTGGGAGCCTATGTCTTTGGGCTCTGCTGAGAAATGGGCAATGACTGCAAATGGGCACAAATTTCTTCCTGAGGTAATGGAAAATTTCTTAAACTAAGTGTGCTTATGGTTACCCAATATGGTAAAATACTAAAAGCCACTGAACTGTAGGACTTTAAAAGACGAATGTTATAGTGTATGTATTATATCTCAATAAAGATGTTATAAGAATCAATGAAATTAATTCTCCTTACAAACAAGAAAATAAGTGGAGGAAAGCACTTGACAAAATTAAACATGTATTTGCAGTAAAAAAAAAAAAAACTTTCAGTGAACAACAAATGGAATAAAACTTCCTTAATGTGATAAAAGACATCTGTAAATAATTTACAACCAACATCATATCTAATGGTGAAAGACTGAATCTTAAAAAATAATAAGAATGACTTCTCTCACCTCTACATTTCAGCATCATACTAGAAGTCCAAGCCAGGCCAATGAGAGAGGGAAAATAGAAAGGGAAGGGAAGGGAAGGAAAGAGGAGAGAAGAAAAGAAAAGAAAAGAAAAGAAAAGAAAAGAAAAGAAAAGAAAAGAAAAGAAAAGAAAAGAAAAGAAAAGAAAAGAAAAGAAAAGAAAAAAGAAAAGTGCAGAGATAGAGAAGTGGAGATAAGAAATAAAGGCAATAATGATGATGGGGATGAGGAAAATGATGATGGCGATGATGATAATAATGATGATGACAAATGAAGCAGAGATCTGAAACAAGAAATACTGCTTGAGAGGTTTTGGATCCCCCATTTTCTTGCCTTGTTTCTTTTTTCTTTAAGTTGATTTATTTATTTTGAGAGAGAAAGAGGGAGAGAGAGAGAGAGACAGTGAGCACCGGAGGGAAGAGGGGAGGGGCAGAAAGAGAGGGAGAGAATCCCAGGCAGGCTCCATGCTGTCAGCAGAGAGCCTGACATAGGGCTCAAACTCACAAACCATGAGATCTTGACCTGAGTTGAAATCAAGAGTTGGATGCTTAACCAATTAGCCACTCAGGTGCCCCTTTCTTGCCTTGTTTCTTTGAAGCATGTTCTGGATTGACAGTGGGATGCCTATAACTTTATCTCATGGTAGTTCTGCTAGATGACAGTTTTAAGAGGAAATAGCCCAAGAGAGGTCAAATTCTTACTATAGGCTGGGCCTCTATGGGGACCTTATTCTTCCTAAGCCCTGGAGGAAGGAAAAGTTCTAACTTGTCCATTGCCATCAGCTTCAACTATAACTGAAGATAGCTGAAAAGCGGCCGAAGATGGAGGTAAAACCACAGCTCTGTAATTCTTTCCAATTCCATAATTCATATGTATATAATGTACATTTCATAAAGTGCTATCTTAAAAGTCATAATTTCTTGGGCATTGAGGAGGGCACTTATTCGGATGAGCACTGGGTGTTGTATGGAACCCAATTTGACAATAAATTATATTTTTAAAAGTCATAATTCTATCAAGACTCCATTTAAGATATTTTATACTCACATAAATAATAGCAAGAAAATCAAAAGAGAAGAAAAGAAAGTTGATTATACAAAATACCTCAAAAAGTCCCACATACTTGGAAGTAATAAATAAAACTTTAAAAAGAAAGCTCTCTCTGTTCACAGACCATGATTGTCTATGTAAAAAAATCCCAAAGCATCTACCAAAAAACTCCTAAAATTAGTAAATGAGTTTAACAAGTTTGCAGGATATAGATCCAATATAAAACAGTTAATGACATTTCTATATACTGATGCTAAGCAATTGGAATATGAGATTATTTAAAAATTACATTCATATTAGAACCAAAAAATTCAATCTTCAGAATAAAGACAGCAAAATATGTGCAGGATTTGTGTGCAGAAAAATACAAAACACTGATAAAAAAATAAAAAAACTAAGTAAATGGAAAAATATCACGTGATTTTTAATTAGAATACTAATAGTGTTGGGATGTCAATTCTTCCCAGTTTGATCTACAGACTGAATAAAATCCATCTAGAGGTTTTTTTTTTTTTTTTTTTTTTTAAGATAGCAACAAGCTTATTCTAAAATTTGTACATGAAGTTGGGGCACCTGGGTGGCTCAGTCAGTTAAGCGTCTGTCTTTGCCTCAGGTCATGATCTCACAGTTCTTTTGTTCAAGCCCCATATTGGGCTCTGTGCTGACAGGGTGACAGCTTGGGGCCTGGAGCCTGGTTCGGATTCTGTGTCTCCCACTCTTCTTCCCTCCCTCCGTCTCTCTCTTTCTCTTTCTCTGCCCCTCTTCCACTAGCACTCTGTCTCCCTGTCTTTCTCTCTCTCTCTCCCCCTCTCAAAAATAAGCATTAAAAAATAAAGAAATAAAATTTGTACATTAAGTCAAAGTTAATAGAATAGCCAAATAAGTATATTAAAAGAGGAAAAAAAAACAGGAAAAGAACATTGGAATTCACACTATCTAATTTCTAGACTTATTCTAAAGCTCTGTAATGAAGAAAGTGGGTTATTACCAAAAAATAAAAAGAATTTACATTAGGTGATAAATGTATTAACTGACTTGATTGCAGTAATCCTTTCACAATGTATGTATATTAAAATGCTACATTGCACACCTTTTACAAATCACGCGGTACAACCTAAATATACACTATATTTTTGTCAACCATGTATCAATAAAGCTGAGCGAAAAAGAGTGGGTTTTGGTGAATAGACAGACAAATTGTTCAGTGTAACAACACAGAAGGGGCCAACATAGAGTCAAAATGTAGCCAGCTGATTTTAGACAAAGGGCAAAGGCAATTCAATGACGAAAGGGTAGTCTTAAGAAGAATGGTGTCAGGAAGTCAGGCAACTATATGCAAAGAAACAAATCTCAACACATACCTCATGTTTTAAACAAAAGTTAACTCAAAATGGATCATAGACCTAAATGTAAAGTGTAAAACTCTAAAATTTACACAAGAAATTGTTAGAGAAAATCTCCATTGGTTTCACAAAGAGTTTTAGTTATAGAACCAAAGCACAGTCCATAAAAGAAAAAAAATTGCATTTCATCACAATTAAAAACTTTCGTTTTGTGGGGCGCCTGGGTGGCTTAGTCGGTTAAGCGTCCGACTTTCGCTTGGGTCATGATCTCACGGTTCGTGGGTTCGAGCCCCGCGTTGGGCTCTGTGCTGACGGCCAGCTCAGAGCCTGGAGCCTGTTTCAGATTCTGTGTCTCCCTCTCTCTCTGACCCTCCCCTGCTCACGCTGTCTCTCTCTCTCTCTCCTAGAAATAAATTAAAACAAAACAAAACAAAAAACCCTTTCGTTTTGTGAAGAACACAGTTAAAAGTTTGCAAGGACAAACCACAGACAGGGAGAAAAAAATATTTACAAATCACACATATAAAACCCTAAAAAATCTACAATAAGAAAACATAGACCCAGTTTTTTATGCGCTTCTGGGTGGGTCAGTCAGTTAAGCATCCAACTTAGGCTCAGGTCATGATCTCATGGTTCATGGGTTCAAGCCCTGTGTTGGGTTCTCTGCTGTTAGCACAGAGACTGCTTTGGATCCTCTGCACCCCCCCACCCCTCTCCCGCTCATGCTCACTCTTCCTCTATCAAAAATAAATAAACTTAAAAAAATAATTTTCTAAAGACAAATATTCAGAAAAGACAAAGAAAATATAAAAATGACAAATATGCTTATGAAAAGATGTTCAGCACCATTAATCATTAAGAAAATACAAAATAAGACCATAAAGCACACCAATGAATGTGTTTAATATAAAAAAAATCTGACAACCAAATACTGAGGAGGATTCAGAGCAAATAGAACTCTTTTGCAATGCTGGTAGGAAAGCAAAATGATAAAGCTACTTTGCAAAACTTCATAAGCAGGATTTATATATCATCATATGTGTATATTCTGCTATAGAGTTTAAAGGTAACAAAGAATGTTAGAGACATGACATGAATTACAGAAAAACAAATATTCATTAAAAAACAAGCTGCAGAAAAATAACATATGTTTGATAAAACTTATGTTTAAAATAAAACTAAGCTAAGTTAGATTATGAGAAGTATCAGAGTTTTCTGTCAGACTCGCTGACAATGTAACCACTAAGAAAAATAGAACATATTTCTTGGATATCTGTAGAGTGGATTTATATAATTTAAATAAAAAAGAAGTACCAGATAAGGTTGTAACTAAGTACAGGATTGGTTAGTTTTATAAAGTATAGAGAAATAATAATCTTATGAGGTGCATTGTATATACATCTGGCTTATAATGATCTAAACCATCTCCAAGAAATGTCAGATGTGGACCATTGAAAGAGAACTATTATTTTTCTAGCCACAGTGTATTTAAAAATAAATATGAGACAGAAAATGCACAATATCCATTCACAAATGTATATACCATATTTAGTATATATTTTATATATTATATACCATATATAGTATATGTAATATATAGCATATTTAATTCCTAACAATCTATGTATCTAAAGATTGTTAGGATTTACAAAAATTGAATGATGATTGTAAACAATAGAGAGAGAGAAATGAACAGAATTAGGGCTAAAGAATAAAAGTGAACTGTGGCGCCTGGGTGGCTCAGTCAGTTAAGTGTCTGACTTTGGCTCAGGTCATGATCTCACTATTTGTGGGTTAGAGTCCCGCATCGTGTCGGGCTCTGTGCTGACAGCTAGCTCAGAGCCTGGAGCCTGCTTTGGATTCTGTGTCTCCCTCTCTCTCTAACCCTTCTCTGCTCATGCTGTCTTTCTTTCTCTCTCAGAAATAAATAAAACATTAAAAACTTTTTAAATAAAAAAGGATAAAAGAGAATTATATTTTATTAGTAATAACTTATTTCTACTTGTAAAGGCTTCAATAAAAATAAGTTAATTTTGAATGGAGAGTATTTAGTATTTCTAATGCTGTATACACTGTATTTTCAAATGTCATAAAAATGATTGTACAAAGAATTTTTTTTATTGTACAAAGAATTTTTAAGGACTAATTTTGCAAACTAATCCTAGATTAGTAGGAGATTAGAAAACAGCCTAAGGATATAAAGAGCGTTAATATTTTTGCTGCAAGCCTTGGGGAATGAGAAGTGGATTATTTTACTCAAATAAATTTTCTGAATTTTACATAATGTCCACACTGCGTATGCAATTCTTTTACAATCAGCAGAAGAATTTTAAAAGAGAGGAAAAAAGCGGGGATATCCTCAAGATGTAAAGTCTGGTAATGACCAGACACTAAAAATTATCTTGAAATTTGGTCAAGATGGCAGACTGAGGAGCTTTTCTCTCCTTCTACCTCAAATCTCCTTTAATGACAGGAAAGGCAAGTTTCTGTATATAAATAATAACCCCAGGTGGGCATGGGGAAAAGAAAAGGCGATTCCTAGAAGATAGAAAGCATATGGGACAAGGGCACAGAGGTGGGAGCTGTGATGAGGAGACTGGGGCTCCAAGGGAGGGGGGGTGTGGACCCGGAGGCTCACTGCTTTGGAAATGGGCGGAGCCAAGGAGAGCCTCCCAGACCTAGGGGAGTGGTGGTTGTGAGACTTGGGCATGGGGTGGGGGAGCGCGGTGTTTGGCAGGAAGGGGAGGCCTCTCCCCTGGCAGGAAGCTACGCTATGGAAAGAGGGAGGAGACTGCATCGGCGGCAGTGTCTGGTGGGAGCCAGATGTGGCAGAGCTGCAGCCAACAGTGAGGCTGAGGACCCGTGAGCCAGGTGCTGGGGACACCGCCTCCATCTCTGCCTTCCTTGCTGCGCTCCAAGATAACTTCTCCCCTACGGATCCACCCCTCTCAGCTCGTGCAAGCACTCATCTCATCGCCTGCTGATCCTCTTTCACCACAGGCTCACAGCGGAGGCAGCTCAGCAAAGTGGCCCATTTGGGCACGTGAGGCCCGCGATCCCCGGACGTGGGGAGGTGGGCACTGGACTAGGAAACCAAAGGATGGGGGTTGGTGGGTGTCCAGCAAGAAAATTGGGGTCGGTACTCTGATGGGTTGTGAGGGAGACTAAAAAGGGTGATTTGGGGACCGTGTGTGTGTGTGTGTGTGTGTGTGTGTGTGTGTGTGTGTGTGTGTGTTTCGGGGACTGAAGAGCACCTGGATGATATACAAAAGTAGCCAGGCATGAAAATACGTTTGTTGTGGGTGCTTAGCAGGAAAATGGGGATGACCAAGAAAAGACAGAAGGAGAGGTGAACACCAGGCATAAGGCATGAGGACGGGAGGCAAAGGAGATTAAGAATAGATGGCGATAGGCAGGGAGCAAGCAGAGTGACATTAGTAGAAATTGAGTAATGAGGTGGAGGCTAAGAAACGGTGAATATTCATACTTGGTTTGGGGGCCCTCCTATGGCAACAGAGGATCAGGCATTATGCAAAAGAGCCTGCTCCCTCTATCCACCAGGACCACTACATTCACCACCTCTCTAATCCTGCAGTACAGCCAAAGAAGCCTGGAGGAAGGGCACTGAAGCCAAACATACAATAGTCTTTTGTGACTATTATTATATAATCCAGTATTCCTGCTGGATACATTAGAATGATTTGGGCTGAATGTCCCTGGTGTCCAGGCAATTGGCAATACGGAGGGGAAAAAATCTCACACTATAATATACCAAATATTTCTCCCTAGCCTCTTTCTCCTCATGCAGGTATGAAGACCCTTCACAAAAAGGCAGCTGCAGGGCAACAAACCAGGGAAACTGATGATCACCACATCGGATCTGCAAATATGAGGAAGAAAAAGACCTATCAAAAGAAGCAGAGGGGCAGACCTTCATCCCAGCTCCGAAGGAACATAGTGGGCTGCAGAATTTCACACGGATGGAAGGAAGGCAATGAGCCCATCACCCAGTGGAAAGGAACGGTTCTGGATCAGGTGCCTATCAACCCCTCTCTTTACCTGGTCAAATATGATGGAATTGACTGTGTCTATGGATTGGAACTTCACAGAGATGAAAGGATTTTAAAGCTTAAAATCCTTCCTGATAAGGTGCCATTTTCTCGAGTCAGAGATGTGCACCTTGCAAATACCATAATTGGTAAAGCTGTGGAACATATGTTTGAGGGTGAGCATGGTTCCAAAGATGAATGGAGGGGAATGGTCTTAGCCCAAGCACCTATCATGAAAGCCTGGTTTTATATTACCTATGAGAAGGATCCTGTCTTGTACATGTACCAGCTTCTAGATGATTACAGAGAAGGAGACCTCCGTATCATCCCAGAGTCCAGTGAGTCTCCTCCAGCAGAAAGGGAGCCAGAAGGAGTTAGAGATGGCCTGATAGGTAAACATGTGGAATATACCAAAGAAGATGGCTCCAAAAGGACAGGCAAGGTCATTCACCAAGTAGAAGCCAAACCCTCTGTGTATTTCATCAAGTTTGATGATGATTTCCATATCTATGTCTATGATTTGGTGAAAAAGTCATAACTATTAGAGTTAACTTTGCAACATTTGTAGGGGCAAAAAATGTTTTGGATACACACAAAAATTTTACTTTTCAGTGTATTTAAACTTAAGTGCATTCCCTATTAACCCAACATCTAAGCTAGCATAACGGTTATTTGTTCTGAAGAATACAAATGTATGTGGACATGACATATTGTGTGTAAGGAATTTGTCTTGTTGAAAATATTGGATGTGTTTGGTCAATGGGGCATGAAAGAAATGAACAGCTGTAAATTTAGGCTATGGATAAAGTTCGGCTAGTATCATAATCAGTCAGCTGAAAATGGAATATGACTTAGCTGATCTGGTCTAGAGAAGGGGGAGGAGAAGGAACTGGAGATAGTTTATGAGGAGAGGGAGAAGTGGAGGTGATTACTTAGGAAGAGGTGAGGCAGGGCCAGAAATGGAGAGGCTCCTTGGGGGAGGGATAGCCTGAGGGAGAGAGATACCCAACTGGGAGGGGATGGAGAATAACAGATGGGGAATGATATCTTGGGGCTTAGAGGAAAACAAACAAAATGCTTTGAGTAGAGGGGGGCTCAAAAAGAGCTTAGAAGAGGTGCAGAGCAAGGGGGAGTGGAGGAAATTGGCAGGAATCTGAAGGATACTCAAAGGGAAGGCCTGTGCATGAGTAAGGAGCCAGAAAGGGAGGAACACTGAGGAAGAAAGAACTCCAAGCAGAAAGACTGACAGAAGTGAGAATACAGAAAAGGAGGTGTGGGGAGTGGGTCTCATGAGACATAGGAAGGCCCAGGAAAAAGTTGGGCTTCTGGCAGTGTCTACATTGCCTTCCCTGGCTCTGTGCAGGAAGGATGTGAGAGCTTCCAAAGAAGCCAAATGGGTTGGAAGTTCCCTAGAATGGCATTTTGACAGGGATGAGTCAAGACTTAAGCAGGAGCAAACTATATACCTAAAAAGCTTTTCTTATTCCAGGGAGTTTATGCCAGAACTGCTCAGCAGAGCCCCAAACCTCAGCCTAAATACACTTAACATGGCACCCCATGAACAAGAAGCTGTGGGTGGCTCCTCACATTTCCCAGAGGACCCAGGTGCAGTAAATCTTGGACCTGATGGTCCTGGTTTATTGTCCCTGCAATGGATAAAAAAATGCATTTGAGGAATGGATTGGTGGGGCATCCACTACTTAAGAGATGTGCCACCTTGCCTTTGGAAAGTATTTTATGCAGAAAAATAAAACCTTGCTGAACCCAGGTACAGCAATCCTCTCACTCATCTACCTCCTACTGCACTGTTCCTTGCCTCCCTACACAAGAGATGCATCAGAGGATTGAGCCTGGTGTTTCTCTCTAGGGCATGAGTAGTACTTGACAGTCTATGTTTCTCTCAGAGGCTTCCTGAAAGCTCAGGTGGCAGCACTCAGTGATCCTCCAAGTACATGTCTGCTGGCCCCAAAAGCCCCATTCAGGATATATTCCTATAAATAAGGTGGCTGCCGATCTTTTACAGATACCTCCTGGCCAGCCTTGCCCACCCCAAGTACACAAGAAAGCTGTGATGGACGTTTGTTCAGTTCTGTTTCCAGGTGAAATGAATGGCATAGAGCTATTGGGCTACAAGTTGTGATTTTGTGTAACTAATTCCTTCAACTGTATAATGCCACATAGAGGGACGGTGGTTGGTGGGTAAGAGGGTGCAATAATCCCAATAAAATCCCTCCAAAATACTGTGTCCTAGCACATGGGTCTATGTCCTCTTTTTCTCCTCCATGCCTTTCCCAGTACCGCTGAGGAAATTCCCTTCAAAACCTTCTCTCTAAAAAAAAACAAAACAAAACAAAAAAAAAAAAAAACAGAAAAAAAAAAACACCAAAACCTTCTCTCTGGTTTCCCCACCCTAAACTTCACTAAAATATAGCCCTGCCCTCAAAGAATTAAGGTGAACCCCCCACACCCAGGCTTCCCTGCCTCCATGCATAGGAAAGGGAGAGTCAGAGAGCTTCCAGAAATCAAAATAAAGTATAGCCCAACATGACCTGAAGTTGTTTGCCTGAAGAACTACACAAAGCAAGCCCATCTCACCATGGCAGGCCACAGTTTTCTTTTATACATCACACAGTTTACTCAAGCAAACACCTACATGTGTTTCATGTAGGTGTTTCATGTTTCAACCAGCTGTCATGTTTTGTTTGATCCTGGTGATTTATATGCTACTTTAAAATTAGCTACTTAGACATTTGGGAGATTTCATGTTACAAAAATCCATATTTATGATGTACATTAAAAAATAAACTGAAAATTAAGACCCACATTCCAACAAGGATACAAGCAGCTGGGTCTGAGAAAGGGCTCAGCCCATTCTAGGCTGTGAATGCTTGGGCATACACCTAGTTGGCCTGATTCACTCTAATAAAAATCCCAGTTGTTCCCTAAAGGCATTTGCATTTATAGTTTTGGGGATAGATCCATGGGAAACTACCAAGCCCCATTTTTGGCTTACTTCACCCCATCTGCCTTTGAATTCATTTCTTTTATCTTTATGCTGCCAATACTTTCTTTATGTGGGCTCTCTGCCAGGCAGTCTGCTAGGTACAGGTATTGATGATTTGGTAATGAACAAAAGAAACAAATAAAATAATCTTACCCTCATGAGGCTTACATTTTACTGTGGGAGACAGATAGTAGCCAAGATGCAATAAGGAGAGTATAAATTATTTTTTAAATGGTAAGTGTTAAGAAGAAAACATAAATAAGGGAAGGAATAGAGAATAGGAATTTCAGGTAGAAAGCTGAAATGGGATAAATAGGAGGTCCAGAGAAGATCTCACTGAGAACATGGCTCTTGATTAAAGACCTGAAAGCAATTAGAGACCTGTCCCTATGGCTGTCTGGGGAAGGAATACTCCACTTAGAACAACAGCAAGTGTTGAGGTTGCAGCCAGGGGTAAACCTGGCATATTCAAGGAACACAAAGGATACCATCATTGCTGAAGCTGATTGAGTAAAGTAGAGAATATCAGGAAGTGAGTTCAGAGAGGTGATGAGGATATGGGAGAAGCAGATAGCTTAGATAATTGGAGGTCTTAGAATGAAATTTTGCTTATACACTGAATATGATAAGGAGCCATTTGAGAATTTTTAGCATAGGCAAAGCATAACTTGAGTCATATTTAAACAGAATCACCTCTGGCAACTCTGGAAAGTAATTTGTATGGGGTTCAAGTATGGAAAGAGGGAGATCAAAACAAAATAGCGTAAAGACCTAGAAATATGTTTGCATATAGGAAATTTGAATCATAATAGAAGTGACATTTCAGATGAATGATGAAAAGACATTTTATTCAATAAATGGTGCTGCAGCGATGTGTTTGCCATATGTAAAAAATAAATTTAAATCCCTTTAACACACTTTACACAGATAATAAATTCCATGCGGAAAAATAGGTAATCCTTAAACTTGGAAAGTAACATTTGTAAAACTTAGAATATGAAATAGTAGTTAATGTTTATGTTTTATCCTATGAAAATGGGTAAAATTTCATTTCAAGGCAAAAAACCCCCAAACACCACAATTATTGAAGGGAAAACAATAAATGTGATTTTTAAAATATGAAAATGTTTTAATATTCATATATATTTTATTCATTTTAAAATATTTAAAATTTCAAAAACCATCACATGCAAAGTGGAAGAAAATGAGATTAAGCTACAAACTTTGTCACTTAAAATGAATGAGATAACAAAAATACAATGCATTTTCTTCCACTTTGCATGTGATGGTTTTTGAAATTTTAAATATTTTAAAATAGGAGGACACTTTTGGGGATGAGCACTGGGTGTTATATGGAAACCAACGTGACAATAAACTATTAAAAAAGAAAAAAATAATAAATAATAAATAAAAAAACAGTCCATAGGAAATTTGATAAAAATTATGAACAAGCAATTCACAAAGAAATCACATGGTCAATAAACATTTATTACCTTAATCTACTCCATGTCACCTTATGTCTTTTCTATAACATATGTCATCTTCTAACATACTATATAATTTACTTAGTTAATAGGTATACAGTTGTTTTCCTATCAGAATGTAACCCCTAAAAGTGCATGATTTTTTTCAACTTTTTATTTAAATTCTACTTAGTTAACCTGTAGTGTAATATTGGTTTCAGGAGTAGAATTTAGTGGTTCATCACTTACATGTATCACGCAGTGCTCATCATAACAAGTGCTCTACTTAATATCCATCACCTTTAGCCCATTCCCCACCGAACTCTTCATTAAATCTCAGTTTGTTCTCTATTGTTAAGAGTCTCTTATGGTCTGTTTCCTTCTCTCTTTGTTTCCCTTCCCCTATGTTTACCTGTTTTGTTTCTTAAATTCCACATATGAGTGAAATTATATGGTATTTCTCATTCTCTGATGAACTTACTTTCCTTAGCATAATACACTCTACCTCCACATACACCGTTGCAAATGGCAAGATTTCATTCTTTTTGATGACTAAGTACTATTTCTGTGTGTGTGTGTGTGTGTGTGTGTGTGTGTGTGTGTGTGTGTGTACACCACATCTTCTTGATCCATTCATCAGTCAATGGACATTTAGGCTCTTTCCATATTTTGGCTACTGTTGATAAGGCTGCTATAAACACTGGGGTGCATGTGCACCATCGAATCAACATTTTTGTATCCTTTGGATAAATACCTAGTAGTGCAATTGTTATGTCATAAGGTAGCTCTATTTTTATTTTTTTATTTTTTGAGGAATCTCCATACTGTTTTCCAGAGTGACTGCAGCAGTTTGTATTCCCAAAAACAGTTTAAGAGGGCTCCCCTTTCTCTGCATCCTCACCAATATTTGTTGTTTTCTGTGTTGTTAATTTTAGTCATTCTGATAAATGTAAGGTGATATCATATTGTGTTTTTCCTTTGTATTTCTCTGGTGATCAATGATGTTGAGGATGTTTTCAAGTGTCTGTTGCCATCCAGAAGTCTTCTTTGGAAAACTGTCTATTCATGTCTTCTGCCCATTTCTTAACTGGATTATTTGTTTTTGGAGTGTTGAGGTTGTTAAGGTTTTTATATAATTTGGATACTAACACTTTATTATACATTTCATTTGCAAATATATTCTCCCACTCTGGACGCTGCCTTTTAGTTTTGTTGATTGTTTCCTTCACTGTGCAGAAGTTTTTATCTGCATGAGGTCCCAGTAATTCGTTCTTGTTTTTATTTCCCTTGCCTCTGACGATGTGTCAAGTAAGAAGTTCTACAGTCAAGATCAAAAAGGTTGCCAACTCTGTTCCCCTCTAGGATTTTGATGGGTTCTTGTCTCACATTCAGGCCTTTCATCCATTTTGAATTTATTGTTGTGTATGGTGTCAAAAAGTGGTCCAGGCTCATTCTTCTGCATGTTGCTGTCCAGTTTTACCAATACCATTTGTTGAAGAGACTGTCTTTTTCCCATTGGGTATCCTTTCCTGCTTTGTCAAAGATTAGTTAACCATACAGTTGTGAGTCTATTTATGGATTTTCTATTCTTGTCTATTGTCTCTTTTTGAGCCAGCACCATACTGTATTGATCATGACAGCTTTGGGATACAGCTTGAAGCCCAGATAGTGATGCCTCCAGTTTTGCTTTGCTTTGCTTTGCTTTTCTAGGGTTACTTTGGGTATTTGGGGTCTTTTGTGTTTTCAACAAACTGTAGGATTGTTTCTTCTAACTGTGAAAAAGGCTGGTGGTATTTTAAGAGGGATTGCATTAAATGTGTAGATTCCTTTGTGTAGTATAAATATTTTCAAAATGTTTGCTCTTCCAATACATGAGCATGAAATGTTTCCAATTTCCTTGCATTCTCTTCTGTTTCTTTCATAAGTGTACTATAATTTTCAGACTACAGGTCTTTTACCTCCTTGGTTAGGTTTATTCCTAGACATGGTTATTGGTGCAGTTTTAAATGGCGCAATTGCTTGATTTTTTTTTTCTGCTGCTTCATTTTTGGTGTATGGAAATACATCAGAGTTCAGTACATTGATTTTATACCCTATAAATTTCCTCAATTCATGTATT
Source organism: Proteles cristata cristata (assembly GCA_017311185.1). NCBI lineage: Eukaryota > Metazoa > Chordata > Mammalia > Carnivora > Hyaenidae > Proteles > Proteles cristata. The sequence continues at coordinate 44,516 of JAESUZ010001997.1, forward strand.
AGTTCTAGCAATTTTTTGGTAGAGTCTTACAAGTTCTCTACAGAGAGAATTATGTCATCTGCAAATAGGGAAAGTTGTGACTTCCTCCTTGCCAACGTGGATGATTTTTATTTCTTTTTTGTTGTCTGATTGATGAGGCTATGACTTCCAGTACTATGTGTTTTATTTTTTTTGCTTCTTTTGTTATTTACTATTACTTTTTTAAACTGACATCCACTTTAGTTAAAATATAGTGTAATAATGATTTCAGGAGTAAGAATTAGTGATTTCTCACATACATATAACATCCAGTGCTCATTCCAATAAGTGTCCTCTTTAATCCCCCTCTCCCATTTAGACCATCCCCCCACCCAACACCCCTATAGCAACCATTAGTATTTTTCTCTGTATTTAAGATTCTCTTACAGTTTGTCTACCTCTCTGTTTTTATATTATTTTTGCTCTCCTTCCCTATGTTGATCTGTTTTGTATCTTAAATTCCACATACGAGTGAAGTCATATGATACTTGGCTTTTCTGACTGACTTATTTCACTTAGCATGATACATACTAGTTATACCCTCGTTGTTGTTAATGGGAAGATTTCAATCTTTTTGATTGTGGAGTAATATATCATTGTATACATATATGACCTCCTCTTTATCCATTCATCAGTCGATGGACAGTTGGGTTCTTTCCATATTTTGCCTATTGTTGATAGCACTGGTATAAACATAGAGGTGCAGGTATCCCTTCAAAATGGCACTTCTATATCCTTTGGATAAATATCTTGTAGTGTAATTGCTGGGTCATAGGATAGTTCTATTTTCAATTTTTTACGGAACATCCATACTGTTTCCCAGAGTGGCTGTACCACTTTGCATTCCCTCAAGGAGTATGAAAGGGTTCCTCTTTCTCCACCTCCTTGCCAACATCTGTTGTTGCATGAGTTGTTCATTTTAGCCATTATGACAGGGATACGGTGTTATGCCATTGTGGTTTCAATTTGTATTTCCCTGATGATTAGTGATGTTGAGCATTTTCTCATGTGTCTGTTATCCATCTGGATGTCTTCTTTGGAAAAATGTCCATTCATGTCTTTTGCCCATTTCTTCACTGAATTATTTGGTTTTGGGTGTTGAATTTGATACATTCTTTACAGATTTTGGATATTAACCCTTTTTGAGACATGCCATTTGCAAATATCTTCTCCCATTCAGTCAGTTGTCTTTTAGGTTACTGATTATTTCCTTCGTTGTGCAGATGCTTTTTATCTTGATGAGGTGCCAATAATACATCTTTGCTTTTATTACCGTACCTCGAGAACCATGTCAAGAAAGAAGTTACATGCCTGGGTCTAAGAAGTTGTTCCCTCTTTTCTCCTCTAGGAGTTTGATGGCTTCCTGTATTATATTTAGGTATTTCATCCACATTGAGCTTATTTTTGTGTATAGTGTAATAACATGGTCCGTGTTCATTCTCTCTGTCGCTGTCCAGTTTTACCAAAAACATTTGCTAAAGAGACTGATTTTCTTTCCATTAGATATTTTTTTTACTGCTTTGTCAAGATTAGTTGGCCATACATTTGTAGGTCCAAATCTGTGTTCTCTATTCTGTTCCATTGATCAATGTGTCTGCTTTTGTGCCAGTACGATACTGTCTTGAAGATTACAACTTGATAATACAGTTTGATGTCTGGAATTGTGATGCCTCCAGCTTTGGTTTTATTTTTCAAGATGCTTTGGTTATTCTGGGTCTTTTCTGGTTCCATACAAATTTTAGGATAGTTTTTTTCTAGCTCTGTGATGAATGCTGGTGTTACCTTGATAGAGATTGCATTGAATATATAGATTTCTTTGGGTAGTATCGATCTTTTAATATTTGTTCTTGAATTCATGAGCATGTAATGTTTTTCCATTTTTCTGTGCAGTTTTCAATTTTTTTCATAAGCTTTCTATAGTTTTCACTTAATATATTTTTTACCTCTTTGGTTAGGTTTACTAGTTATTTTATGGGTTTTGGTGCAATTGTAAATGGGATCAATTCCTTGATTTTTCTTTCTGCTGCCTCATTATTGGTGTATAGAAATGCAACCTCATTATTGGTGTATAGAAATGTACCTGGGTAGCTCAGTTGGTTGACCATTGGACTTCAGCTCAGCTCATGATCTCCCAGTTCATGAGTTCGGGCTCCATATCTGGTTCTGTTCTGACAGCTCTGAGCCTGGAACTTGCTTCAGACTCAGTGTCTCCTTTTATGCATCTCCCCAACTTGTGCTCTCTCTCTCTCTCTTAAAAGAAAAACGTAAAAAAACTTGAAAAAAAAGAAATTCAATTGATTTCTGTACATTGATTTTATATCCTGTGACTTCTCTGAATTTATGTCATCAGTTCTAGTAGGTTTTTGGTGGACTTTTTTGGGTTTTCCACATAGAGTAACATGTCGTGTGTGAAGAGTGAAAGTTTGACTTCCTCCTTGCTGATTTGGATGTCTTTTACTTCTTTGTGTTGTCTGATTGCTGAGGCTAGGACTTCCAACAGTGGTGAGAGTGGACATTACTGTCCTATTCTTAACCTTAGGGGGAAAGTGCTCGGTTTTCCTCCATTGAGGGTGATATTAGCAATGGGTCTTTCATATATGACTTTTATAACCTTGAGATATCCTTTTATCCCTACTTTCTTGAGTATTTTTATCAAGAAAGCATTTTGTCGAATGCTTTGTTTGCATTTATTGAGAGAATAATGTGGTTCTTATCCTTTCTTTTATTAATGTGATGTATCACATGGATTGATATCTGGATATTGAGCCAGCCCTGCATTCCAAGGATAAACTTCACTTGATCATGGTGAATAAGTCTTTTAATGTATTGTTGGATCTGGTTTGCTAGTATCTTGTTGAGAATTTTTACATGCATGTTCATCAAGGAAATAGTCTGTACTTACTCTTTTATTGGGGTCTTTGTCTGGTTTTGGAATCAAGGTAATGCTGGCCTCATAGAATGACTTTGGAAGTTTTCCTTCCAATTCTGCTTTCTTGGGAAACCTTCAAAACAATATGTGGTAACTCTTTTTTAAATGTTTGGTAGAATTCCTCGGGAAAGCCATCCAGCCCTGGACTGTTGTTTTTTGGTTGATTTTTTATTACTGATTCAATTTCTTTACTGATTATGGATCTGTTTAAATTTTTTATTTTTTCCTGTTTCGGGTTTTGTAGTTTATATGTTTCTAGGAATTTGTCCATTTCTTCTAGATTGCCCAATTTGTTGTCATATAATTGCTCATAATATTCTGTTATTATTGTTTGCATTTCTGCAGTGTTTGCTGTGGTCTCTCCTCTTTCATTTATGATTCTATTTATTTTGGTCCTTTTTCTTTTTAATCCATCTGGCTAGGGTGTTATCTATTGTTTTAATTCTTTCGAAGAATCAGCTCCTAGTTTTATTGATTTGTTCCGTTTGTTTGTATGTTTTCATTTTGATATCATAGACTTATGCTCTAATCTTTTTTTTTTTTTTTAATGTTTTATTTATTTCTGAGAGAGACACATCGTGAACAGGGGAGGGTCAAAGAGAGAGGGAGACACAGAATCTGAAACAGGCTGCATGCTCTGAGATGGCTGTCAGGACACAGCCCAACACGGGCCTCGAACCCACGAACCGTAGATCATGACCTGAGTCCAAGGCAGACGCTTAACCTACTGAGCCACCCAGGTGCCGCATTTATGCTCTAATCTTTATCATTTCCCATCCTCTACTCATTTTGGACTTTATTTGCTGTTCTTTTTCCAGGTCTTTTAGGTGTAAAGTTACGTTGTATATTTGAGACATTTCTTCCTGCTTTAGGAAGACCTGGCTTGCTATACACTACCGTTTTATGACTGACTTTCCTGCATCCCAGAGGTTTGGGCTGTCTTGTTTTCATTTTTATAGGATTCCATTTACTTTTTCATTTCTTCTATAACTTATTGCTTATCCTATTCATTCTTTTTTTGTGTGTGCAAACAGTAAAAATGATTTTTTATTTTTTTATTTATTTTTTTAATTTATTTTTACAGATAGTTTACAGTTAAGTTGGTTTCCATGTAACACCCAGTACTCATCCCCACAAGTGCCCCACTCCATGCCCATCGCCACCCTCCCACTCCACACCCATCAGTCCTCAGGTTGTTCTCAGCATTCAAGAGTCTCTCATGGTTTGCCTCTCTCCCCCTCCTCCACTATTTCCGCGCTTCTTCTCCCCCACGTCCACATTAAGTTCCTCCTAATCCTCCTATACATGCAAAAATATGGTATTTGTCCTTCTCTACCTGACTTATTTCGATCAGCATAACACACTCAAGGACCAGCCATGTTGCTACACATGGCCAGATTTCATTCGTTCTCATTGCCATATAGTATTCCAGCTTAGAGATTAACCACATCTTCTTAATACATTCGTCCATTGATGGACACTTAGGATCTTTCCATCTCTTGGCTATTGTTGAGAGTGCTGCCATGATCATTGGGTTCCATGTGCTCCTATACATCAGCATTCCTATATCCCTTGGGTAAATTGCTAGCAGTGCTATTGCTGGCTCTTAGGGGAGTTCTATTGTTAGTTTTTAGAGGAAACTTCACACTGTTTTCCAGAAGGACTGAGCCAGTTTACATTCCCACCAACAGTGTAGGAAGGTGCCCGTTTCTCCACATCCTCGCCAGCACCTCAAGTTCTCTGATTTGCTCATTTTAGCCACTCTGACTGACTTGAGGTGGTACCTCAGTGTGGTTTTGATTTGTATTTCGCCTGATGTGGAGGGATGCTGAGCATCTTTTCATGTGTCTGTTGGCCATCTGTATGTCCTCTTTTGAGAAGTGTCTGTTCATATCTTCTGCCCATTTCTTCACTGGGTTGTTTGTTTTCCAGGTGTGGAGTTTGGTGAGTTCCTTATAGATTCTGGATATTAACCCTTTATCTGATATGTCATTTGCAAATATCTTTTCCCATTCCGTTGGTTGCCTATTAGTTTTGTGGGTTGTTTCCTTGGCTGTACAGAAGCTTTAATCTTGATGAGGTCCCAATCATTTATTTTTGCTCTTGATTCCCTTGCTTTTGGGGATGTGTCAAGTAAGAAGTTGCTGCGGTGGAGGTCAAGGAGGCTGTTTCCTGCTTTCTCTTCTAGGGTGTTGATAGTTTCCTGTCTCACGTTCAGGTCCTTTATCCATTTTGAGTTTATTTTTATGTATGGTGTGAGAAAATGATCTAGTTTCATTCTTCTGCATGTTGCTGTCCAATTCTCCCAACACCATCTGTTAAAGAAGCTTTCTTTTTTCCATTGGATATTCTATCCTGCTTTGTCAAAGATTAGTTGGCTGTATACTTTTAGGTCCAATTCGGAATTCTCAATACTATTCCATTGATCTATGTGTCTATTTTTGAACCAATACCATACTGTCTTGATGATGTCAACTTTGTAGAGGCTAAAGTCTGGAATGGTGATACCTCCCGTTTTGGTTTTATTTTTCAGTAATACTTTGGCTATTCGGGGTTCTTGGTGGTTCCATACAAATTTGAGGATAGTTTGCTCTAGTTTTGAGAAGTATGCTGGTGCAATTTTGATTGGAATTGCATTGAATGTGTAGATTGCTTTGGGTAGTAATGACATTTTAACTATATTTATTTTTCCAATCCATGAACATGGAATGTTTTTCCATTTCTTTGTGTCTTCTTCAATTTCCATCATAAGTTTTCTATAGTTTTCATCATTCAGATTTCTTGAAACCTTGGTTAGGTTTATTCCTAGGTATTTTATGGTTTTTTGTGCAATTGTGAATGGGATCTGTTTCTTGATTTCTCTTACTGTTGCTTCATTATAGGTGTATAAAAATGCAAACAATTTCTGTACATTGATTTTGTACCCTACAGTTTTGCTGAATTCCTGTATCAATTCTAATAGGCTTCTGGTGGAGTCTAACGGGTTTTCTATGTAGAGAATCACGTTATCTGTGAAAAGTGAAAGTTTGACTTCTTCTTTGCCAATTCTGATGCATTTGATTTCCTTTTGTTGTCTGATGGCTGACACTAGAACTTCCAGCACTATGTGTAACAACAGTGGTGTGAGTGGACATCCCTGTCGTGTTCCTGATCTCAGGGGGAAAGCTCTTAATTTTTCCCCTTTGAGGATGATGTTAGCTGAGGGCTTCTCATAGATGGATTTTATTATGTTTAAATAAGATCCTTCTATCCCAATTTACTAAAGGGTCTTTATTAAGAAGGGATGTTGTAATTTGTCGAATGCTTTTTCTGCATCTATGGACAGGATCGTATGGTTTTTATCCTTTCTTTTGTTGATGTGATGTATCACATTGATTGATTTGCGAATATTTAACCAAGCCTGTAACCCAGGAATGTTTCCCACTTGATCTTGGTGGATAATTCTTTTTATGTGCTGTTGGATTCGATTTGCAAGTATCTTGATGATGATTTTTGCATCCGTATTCATCAAGGATATTGGCCTATAGTTCTCTTTTTTTGCTAGATCTCTGTCTGGCTTGGGAATCAGAATGATGCTGGCTTCATAAAATGAGTCCGGAAGTTTTCCTTCGATTTCTATTTTTTAGAATAGCTTGAGAAGAATGAGTATTAATTCTGTTTTAAATGTCTGGTAGAATTCCTCAGGGAAGACATCAGGTCCAGGGTTCTTATTTGTTGGGAGATTTTCGAACTGATTCGATTTCTTCACTAGTTATGGGTCTGTTGAGGTTTTCTGTCTCTTCCGGTGTGAATTTTGGTAGTGAGTATGCATTTAGGAATTTGTCCATTACTTCTAAGTTGTCCAGTTGGTTGGCATATCATTTTTCATAGAATTCCCTGATAATTGCTTGTATTTCTGAGGGGTTGTCTGTAATAAGTCCATTTTCATTCATGATTTTGTCTATTTGAGTGCTCTCTCTTTTCTTTTTGAGAAGTCTGGTTAGAGGTTTGTCAATTTTGTGTATATTTTCAAAAAACCAACTCTTGATTTCATTGATCTGTTCAATTATTTTCTTTGATCTCTATGTTGTTTATTTCTACTCTGATATTTACAATTTCTCTTCTTCTACTGCATTTAGGGCGCTCTTGTTGCTCTGCACTAGCTCCTTTAGATGAGCTGTTAGATTTTGTACCTGCACATTTTCTCATGTCTTGAAATAGGCCCGGAGTGCAATGTACGTTCCTCTTAGGACTGCCTTTGTTGCATCCCATAGATTTTGGATTGTTGTATTTTCATTTTCATATGTTTTCATATATTTTTTATTTCTTCCCTAATTGCCTGATTGGCCCATTCATTCTATAGTAGGGTGTTCTTTAACCTCCTGTTTTTTGGAGGTTTTCCAGACTTTTTCCTGTGATTGATTTCAAATTTCAAAGCATTATGATCTGACAGTGTGCATGGTATGATCCCAATTCTTTTATATTTATTGAGGGCTGCTTTATGTTCCAGTATGTGATCTATTTTGGAGAGTGGGCCATGCGCACTTGAGAAGAAAGTGAATTCCCTAGCCTCAGGATGTAGACTTCTAAATATATCTGTCATATACGTCAGGTCCAATGTGTCTCCAGTGATTTTCTATCTGTTGACTTATCCATAGCTGTAAGCGGACTATTAAAGCCCCCTGCTGTTAGCACATCTATAGGATTGTTTCTGTTTCTGTTTAATTGTTTGAAATATTTAGGTGCTCCCATATTCAGTGCGTAGACATTTATCATTGTTAGCTCTTCCAGATGGATAGACCGTGTAATGATTATATAATTCGCTTCTTCGTCTCTTGTTATTGTCTTTAATTTAAAGTCCAGTTTGTCTAATAAAAGTTTAATTTCTCCAGCTTTCTTTTGACTTCCAGTAGCATAATATAGGTTTCTCCATTCCCTTACATTTAATCTGAAGGTATCTTCCAGTCTAAAATGAGTTTTGTAGACAACAAATAGATGGATTTTGTTTTTTTATCCTTTCTGCTACCCTATGTCTTTTGATTGGAACATTCAGCCCATTTACATTTAGTGTTATTATTGAAATATGTGGATTTAGAGTCGTTGTGTCCTTTGTGGGATTCATGCTTGTGGGGGTGTCTCTGGTACCTTGCCTTCCTTGCAACACTTCCCTCAGAGAGTTCCCCTCAGGATTTATTGTACGGCTGGCTTAGTGGTGACAAATTCTTTCATTGTTGTTTATTTATAAAGACTTATGTCTCCTTCTATTTTGAATGACAGGCTTGCTGGATAGAGGATTCGTAGCTGTTTATTATTTCTGGTCATCACATTGAAGATCTGTCATTTCTTTCTGGCCTGCCGTGTTTCAGTAGATAAGTCTGTCACCACTCTGATAGGTTTCCGTTTGTATTTTTGGGCCCTTTTCTCCCTAGCTGCTTTCAGAATTCTCTCTTTGCCCTTATATTTTGCCATTTTTACTATGATATGCTGTGTAGAAGATTGATTCAAATTGGTTCTGAGTGTATTCCTCTGAGCCTCTTGTATTTCAACGTTTACTTCTTTTCCCAGGCTGGGGAATTTCTCTGCCATAATTTGTTCCAGGACTCCTTCAGCACCTTTCCCTCTCTCTTCCTCTTCTGGGATTCCTATGATACGGACATTGTTGAGTTTGACTGTATCACTGAGCTCTCGAACTCTTCTTTCATGTTCTAGCATCAGTTTGTCTTTTTTTTCTCAGTTTTTTCTTTTTCTATAATAGTTTCTTCTAAATCACTTATTCTCCTTTCTCCCTCTTTAATGTGTGCATTGGATGCCTCCAGTTTATTATGTATCTCATTTATCACATTTTTAAATCTTCATGCCTATTTTTATGCTCCATGTTGTGTGTAGCCATAGTTTCTTTGATGTCCTCTATGCTTTTTTCAATCCCAGTGATTAAGTTTATGGTTATTGTTCTAAAATCTTGTTAAGTTATGCTGCTTACATCTGTTTTGAGCAGTTCTTTAGCTGTCATTTTTTCTTGGAATTTCTTTGGAGGAGAGCTCTTTCATTTTGTCATTTTGGTTAGCTTTCTATCTCTTGTTAGTTTTAAAGACCTGTTATGCTCTCTGCACCTGTGAGTGCTGCTGTATCCAAGAAGACTCTTTGACTGCCCAGGGCGTATCCTTTCAGAGAGTGTTTTTTGAATGGTATCTCTTGGCCTCTCTTGTTGAGATCTTGGTTATTTTGTTTTCCTACTCCTAGTGGTATTTGGTCCTCTCCACCATGTGTACTTTGGCTTGTTTCTTGAGGTCACTCTGTGTCTCATCAACCGAAACAGGAATTCGCGGGCAAATCTCCTAGTTTTAAGTCCTTCACCTCCCCTCTAGGAATCCAGTTGAGCCAGAAGCACAAAGGTGTGTTCCGCGCGGCCGCTCCAGGGCAAGTTGGGGAGTGGGGACTTGGCGCACAGGGATTTGGCGTGCACGCAGTTGTTTTCCTGGAGATAGTTGGTCCAGCTGGAGAGCCTGAGACCGGGTCCCTCTTTGCCCCAAGCGGACGTTTTTCTGTTCCCCAGCGACAGGGACTGTGTCTTGAGCAGTTTTGGCCTCTCTCTTTCCCCTCTCACTCCCCACAGAGGGGGATTGCTCCCTTCTTCTGCGTCTCTGATCCTGGCCCGATTTTATCTTCCCCAGTTTGCACTCACATTAGAAAGTTTCTCAGTGGACTCTGCCTCCTTTTTCTCCCAATCTCCTGCATTCTGTAAGGTTTCCTATGGCTTTATATCTTCGCCATGTGAGATATGGGGCGAGTGCAGTGTACGGAGCTCCCTACTTCTCCACCATCTTCTCTCTCCCTATTCATTCTTTAGTAAGATGTTCTTTAATCTCCAAGTATTCATGTTTTTCCAAATTTTTTTCTGGTGGTTGGTTTCAAGTTTAATAGTGTTGTGCTCTGAAAATATGCAAGGTATGATCTCAATCATTTTGTACTTGTTGACAGCTGATTTGCATCCCAGTATGTAATCTACTCTGGAGAATATTCCATGTTCACTCGAGAAAAATATGTATTGTACTACTTTGGATTGAAATGTCCTGAATATATCTGTCAAGTCCATCTGGTCCAGTGTGTCATTCAAAGCCTTTTTTCCTTGCTAATATTCTGCTTAGATGATCTACCCATTGCTATTAAGTGGGGTGTTGAAGTCCCCAAATATTTGGTATTGATATCAGTGAGTTTCATTGTATTTGTGATTAATTGATTTATATATTTGGGTTCTATCATATTGGGGGCATAAATATTTATAATTGTTAGATATTCTTGGTGGCTAGACCCTTGATTTGTGATATAATGCTCTTATTCATCTTTTGTTAGTCATTATTTTAAAATCTAATTTGTGTGATATAAGTATGGCTACTCTAGCCTTCCTTTGGTGACCATTAGCATGATAGATGGTACTCCATACCTTTACTTACAATCTGTTGGTGTCTTTAAGTCTAAAATGGGTCTCTTGTAAGCAGCATACAGATAGTCTTATTATTTTATCCATTCTGATACCCTATGTCTTTTAATTGAATTATTAATCCATTGACCTTTCAAGTACTGAAAGATCTTAATTCAGTGCCATTGTGTTTCCTGTAGAGTTTAAGTTTCTGGTGATGTTCCCCTCCTACACTGTTGGTGGGAATGTAAACTGGTGCAACCCCTCTGGAAAACAGTGTGGAGATTCCTCAAAAAATTAACAATAGATCTCCCCTATGACCCAGGAATAACACTGCTAGGAATTTACCCAAGGGATATAGGAGTGCTGATGCATAGGGGCACAGGTACCCCAATGTTCATAGCAGCACTCTCAACAATAGCCAAAAGATGGAACGAGCTTAAGTTTCCATCAACCGACGAATGGATCAAGAAGATGTGGTTTATCTATGCAATGGAATACTACATGGCAATGAGAAAGAATGAAAGCTGGCCATGTGTAGCAACATGGATGGAACTTGAGGGTGTTCTGCTGAGCGAAATAAGTCAGGCAGAGAAGGACAGCTACCATATGTTTGCACATATAGGAGGATTAGGAGGAACTTGACAGAGAACTTTGGGTGAGAAGAAGGAGGAAAATAGTGGTGGAGAAGGTGGGAGGCAAACCATGAAAGACTCTTGAATGCCGAGAACAAACTGAGAGCAGATGGGGTGGAGGGAGGCGATGGGGATGATGGGCATGGAGGAGGCACTTGTGGGTATGAGCACTGGGTGGTTATATGGAAAACAACTTGACAATAACTATTAAAAAATAAAATAAAAAAACAAAAAGGGGAAGTTTCTGGTGATGTTCACTGGTCCTTTTTAGTCCTTGTTGTGTTTGGTCTTCTTGGTTTTGTTTCATCTCTTCTCCACTCAATGGGTCCCTCTTTAAAATTACTTGCAGGGCCGGTTTAGTGGTCACAGACTCCTTTAGTTTTTGGTTGTCTGGGAAACTCTTTCTCCTTCTATTCTGAATGATAGCCTTGCTGGACAAAGGCTATCATTTGGGTGCATATTTTTCTTATTCAGCATATTGAATATATCTTGCTACTTCTTTCTGATCTGCCAAGTTTCTGTGGATAGATCTGTCATGATTTTTATCTCTCTTCCCTTTAAGGTTAAAGGCTTTATTTTCTTATGCTGCTTTCATAATTCTTTCCTTGTCTTTGTATTTTGTGAGTTTGACTATGATATGCCTTGCTGATGGTCACTTTTGTTGAATCTAATGGGAATTCTCTGTGCTTCTTGGATTTTGATTTCTGTGTCCTTCCCCAGATTAGGATAGTTTTCCACTCTTATTTGCTCACATAAACCTTCTGCTCACTTTTCTCTCCCATTATCTTCTAGGACTCCAATGATTCAGATGTTATTACTTTTTAATAAATTACTGAGTTCTCTAATTCTTTTATTGTGCACTTTTGCCTTTGTTTCTGTTTTCTTCTGCGTCATTATTCTCCATAATTTTATCTTCTATATCGCTGATTCACTGTTCTGCTTCATACATCCTTGCTTTCATGGTATCCAATCGAGATTGCCACTGGATTTTAGCATTTTTAATTTCGCCCTGACTAGATTTTACTTCTTTTATCTCCACAGAAAGAGATTCTATGTGGTTTTTTTTTTGCCCCCAGCTAGTATTCTTATTATTGTGGTTCCAAATTCTAGTTCAGACATCTTGCTTATGCCTCTGTTGATTAAGCTCCTGGCTGTCATTTCTTCCTGTTCTTTCTTTTGGGGTAAATTCATTTGTTTTGTCATTTTAGAGGCAGAAAAAATTAATAAAACTAAAAAATTAAAATTGAAAAATTAAAAACAAAACAAAAACTCAAATAAAGGAAGTTAAATCCTAGGTGTCTTTTGGTCTGCTTGTTGAAAGAAGCTTGATAGACTAGAGAAAAACGGGAAAGAAAAAAAGAAAAGGAAAAGAAAAAAGTAAGAAAAATTAAAAATTAAAAAATACAATAAAATAGAATAAAATGAAAAAAGAAACTGTAATGGAATTTTAAATTACAAAAATTTTTTTTTAAAACATAGAAAAATAATTTTAAAAGTTTCAAATATTTGTGAAAAGAAAATAAAAATAAATTTTCTTTTTATGTATATAAGAAAAAAATAAGAAAGAAGGAAAAAGTAAACAATTTAAACAAAGAAAGGAACAAAGAAACGAATAAATGAACCAGGAAGAGAATGAAACACAAATGAAGCTTCATCCAGTTTTCCCTAGAGCCCAAACTATGAAGAACTCTATAGTCTATACACTAAGCAAGCAGAAGACTTGTGCTGGTCTTTTAGGGCCTGTGGTTAGAGGGCACAGTTGGACAGGGCTTGGTGTAATGGTCCCGTTCTCCACTAGGTGGCACTGCTTAGCTTACTTGGGTGGATAGGTATGGCATGCATGCATGTGGTCATGCTGTGTATGTGCAGGGAAAGGTGGAAATGGCTTCACCCAGCTCCGTAGTTTCTGGCATAGGAACTTTGTGTTCTTCCCAACCCACAATCAAGCATCCTTCATTTATCTCAAGCATCCATCAACTCCTTGCCTCTAACCTGTCCGTGTTCAAGCTATTAGCCTGCCAAGCATCACCTACATCCAGAGTTTTATCTCAGATAGCATTGTATTTAAAAACCTCACACTTAAGAGAACCCTGCAGCTTGTACCTGCTCTGACTCTGTAGGGAAGTATCTTGATGGGCAATGGAAGGGTGTCTGCTTGCCCCAGGAATCATTCGTGTGATTACAGAGCAGCAGAGGTTCAGAGATTGTAGCAATTCAGAACACACAGCCAGTGCCAGGTTTCACAGTACTGTGGTGTTCTTGTCCCAATACCAGCAAACGTGGCTGTTTTCCAGGGAACTTTGCCTGTGGGGAGGCCATGTGGCCTCTACCAAATGCTCTCCAAGCAAGCAAGAGATCCACTTCTCCCCGTGTGGTACATGGACCCTTTGTACCCCTCTGCTTGCTCCTGTGGATTCGCCCCTTTTTGTCACCAGATCACCATCAGGTACTGAGCTCCAGAATTTCAGACTCTGCACTCCACTGTTTATAGATTCCTAATGGTATTGAAGCCCTCTCCTTTGTCTCTGTCAATGGTTTTGGGAAACATATTTCTTGTTCAATACCTTGCGAGTGTTTTCACTCTTTTTCTTTCTGTCCATCTACTTTCAGGGGGAGTGCTTTTCCTGCACAGTCTTGGTGCACCACACTCTTCCCCTTTTCCTTTCTCTGTCCTCTCTCCATAAAAACAGCTCCCTAACCTCGGTGGCTTTATTCTCCCCCAGTTCACCTCTCCACCGTGTACCTGCCAAGTTCTGTGTTTCAGGTTATGCAGACTGTTGTGTTAATCCTCTGGTCAATTTCCTAGGTGTGAAAAATGATTTGGCATTGATCTATCTGCGTTTCAGGGACAAGACATGCTGAGAGCTTTCATTCTGCTCCACCATCTTCCCCAAACCCCAGTAATATGTTAAGTAGTAATAGTGAGAATGGACATCCCTATCCTGTTCCTGAACATAGAAGAAATGTCCTCATTTTGTCTCCATTGAGGATGATATTATCTGTGGGTCTTTTGTACAAGGCTTTTATGATGTTGATGTATGTTCCCTCTATCCCTACTTTGTTGAAATCTTTTTATCAAGAATGACTGGTGTACTTTGTGAAATGCTTTCCTGCATATATTGAAAGGGTCTTATGGTCCTTACCCTTTATTTTATTAATGTGGTGTATCATGTTGATTTGTGAACATTGAACCAAATGTACAGCCCAGGAATAAATCCCACTTGATCATGGTGAATAATTCTTTTAATGTACTGTTGAATTCAATTTGCTAGTATCTTCATGAGAATTTTTACCTCTGGGTTCATCAGGGATATTGGCTTGTAATTTTCCTTTATAGTGGGGTCTTTTTCTGATTTTGGAATCAAGGTAATGCTGGCCTTGTAGAATGACTTTGGAAGTTTTCCTTCCATTTTTATTTTTTGAGTTTGAGAAGAATAGGTATTAACTCTTCTTTAAATGTCTGTTAATGTCAGGACACCTGGGTGGCCTAGTCAGTTAAGTGTCTAACTAATGATTTCTGTTCAGGACATGATCTTACAGTGTATGGAGCCACACATTGGTCTCTGCACTGACAGTGTGGAACCTGCTAAGGATTCTCTACCCCTCCCTTTGGCCCTCCCCTGCTCATGTTTCCTCTCTTTCAAAAATAAACGAATAGGGGCACCTGGATGGCTTAGTCAGTTAAGTTTCCAACTCTTGATCTTGGCTCAGGCCATGGTCTCATGATTCATGCGATCAAGCCCCACGCAAGGCTCTACACTGACAGTGACAACCTGCTTGGGATTCTTTCTCTCCTTCTGTCTTTGCCCTTCCCCTGCTTGTTTTCTTTCTCTCTCTGTCTCAAATTAAATAAATAAACTTTATTAAAAATAATAAATAAATAAATAAATAAATAAATAAACTTTAAAAATATAGTTAATGACTGGGTGTTATATGGAAACCACCTTGACAGTAATTATGAAAGAAAAAAATGTATATGAGAGAAGACAAAAAATATATTTAAATGTCTGATAATGTCTTCCTCTGAGAAGCCATCTGGCCCAGGACTCTTGTTTCTTGGGAATTATTTGATTACTGATTCAGTTTCTATCCTGGATACGGGTCTGATAAAGTTTTCTACTCCTTCCTATGTAAATATTGATAATTTGTATGTTTCTAAGAAATGTATTGCTCGTTTCTTCCAGATATAGCTTTTCCTAATATCCTCTTCTAATTGATTGTATTTCTGTGATGTTAGTTGTGATCTCTATTCTTTCATTCATGATTTTATGTATTTGGGTCCATTCTCTTTTCTTTTTGATAAGTCTGCCTAGGAGTTTATCAATTTTATTAAATCTTTCAAAGAACCAGCTCTTCGTTTCATTGATCTGTTCTACTAGTTTTTTTGTTTGCTTGTCACTATATAGTTTATTTCTACTCTAATATTGATTATTTCCCTTCTACTGGTTTTAGGCTTTCTTTACTGTTACTTTTTTATCTCCTTTAGCTCTACTGTTAAGTTGTGTATCTGAGACTGTTCTTGTTTCTTAAGGTCAGCTTGTATTGCAATGTACTTCCTCTTAAGACCATCTTTGCTGCATCCCAAAGGTTTGGAATGTTGTGTTTTCATTTTCATTTGCTTTCATGTATTTTCTCTGTCTTCTTTAATTTCCTGGTTAACTCATTGTTTCTTTAGTAGTATGCACTTTAATTTCCACATAATTTCGGTCGTTCCATAATTTTCTTGTGATTGTCTTCTAGTTTTACGGTATTGTGGACTGAATATATGCCTTGCATGATTGTGATATTTTTATGCTTATTTAGGGCTGATTTGTGACCCAGTATGTAATTTATTCTGGAGAATGTTCCATGTCCACTTGAAAAGAATGTATATTCTACTGCTTTAGGATGAAATGTTTTGGGGGTGCCTGGGTGATTCAGTCTATTAAGTGTCCAGCTCTTGATTTCAGCTCAAGTCATGATCTTATCATTTATCTGATAAGTCCCCATGTCAGGCTCCACTCTGAAAGCAGGGAGCCTGCTTGGGATTCTTCTTTCCCTGCCTCTGCCTCTGCCCCACTCACATGTGCTCCCTCTCTCAAAATAAATAAATAAACATTTAAATAAGATAAAGTCTTCTGAATATATCTGTTAATTAAATCTGCTCCAGTGAGTCATTCAAAACCATTATTTCCTTGTTGAATTTTTGCTTATATTATCTGTCCATTGCTGTAAGTGGTGTGTTAAAATCCCTTAGTATTATTTATTACTATCAAAGAGTTACTTTGTTTGTTATTGATTAAATTATATATTTGGGTGCTCCCATATTGCAGACATAAATATTTAGAATTGTTAGGTCTTCTTGGTGGATAGCTTCCTTAATTGTGATATAATGCTCTTCTTCATTTCTTGTTGCAGTCTTTGTTTTAAAATCTAGTTTGTCTGATATAAGTATGGTTACTTTAGCTTTCTTTTGACATCCCTTAGCATGATAGATGGTTCTCCAACCCCTCAGTTTCAATCTGCAGGTGTCTCTAGTGAGTCTCTTATAGGCAGCATATAGATGGGTCTTGTTGTTTCATCCATTCTGATACCCTATGTCTTTTGAATGGAGCATTTAGCCCAATTTACAGTTTGAGTGGTTATCGATAGGAATGAATTTAGTCTATTGTGTTACTTGTAAATTTAGTATTTCTGGTGATGGTCCCTGTTCCTTTCTAATCTTTATTGCTGTTGGTCTTTGATTCCCAATTCAAAGAGTCCCTTTTAATGTTTCTTGCAGATCTGGTTTAATGGTCAAAAACTCCTTTAGTTTTGTTTGTCTGGAAAATTCTTTATCTCTCCTTCAATTCTGAAAAACATCCTTGCTGGTTAACGAATTCTTGGCTGCATATTTACCCCATTCAGCACATTGAATATATAATGTCACTCCATTCTAGCTTGCCAAGTTTCTGTGGACATATCTACTATGGAGGGGCGAGATGGTGGAGAAAGAAGGGCATGAAGAGCTAACAATTATAAATGTTTTTGCACCGAATTGGAAGGCACACAAATATATTAAATAAACACAGACATAAGCAGTCTTATTGGTAAGAATATGGAAATTGCAAGGGACTTTAATACTCCATTTACAGCAATAAACAGATCATCTAGACTGAAAATCAATAAAGAAACAATGGCCTTGAATGATACACTGGACCAATGGACTTGCCATATATATTCAGAACTTTTCACCTAAAGCAGCAGAATACACATTCTTCTCGAGTGCATGTGGAATATTTTTCAAGGTAGATCGCATACTGGGTCACAAAACAGCCTTCAATAGATATAAAAGAATTGAGATAATACCATGCACATTTTCAGATCACAATGCTATGAAACTTGAAATCGACCACAGAAAAACGTTTGGAAAACCTCCAAATGCGTGAACGTTAAAGAATATCCTACGAAGGAATGAATGGGACAACCAGGCAACTAAATAAGAAATTCGAATAATGTATAGAAACAAATGGTGACAAAAGCTCGGCAGTCCCTTTGGGATGCAGCAAAGGCAATCCTAAGAGGAAAATACATTGTAATCCAGGCCTATATCAGGAAACAAGAAAAATCCCAATACAAAATCTAAGAACACACCTAGAGGTACTAGAAGCAAAACAAAAAAGAAACCTCAAGGCCAGCAGAAGAAGAGGAATAATAAAGATCACAGCAGACATAAACAATACAGAATCTCGCCCCCCTCCCCCAATCCAGTAGAGTTGATCAATGAAACTAAGAGTTGCTTTTTTGAAAAAATAAACAAAATTGATAAACCTTAGGCAAATTTCTCAGAAAGAAAGGAAGAAAGGAAGAAAGGAAGAAAGAAAGAAAGAGAAAGCCCTCGTATGGAAAAAAAAATCACAACTTAAAATGGACTTATCAGAACCAATTCCTCTGAAATACAAGCAAGTATCAGAGAATACTATGAAAATTTATATGCCAAAAAGCTGGACAACCTGAAAGAAATTAACAAATTCCTAGACACCCACACACTACCAAAACTCAGACGAGAAGAAATAGAACATTTGAACAGATCAATAACTAGTGAAGAAATTGAAACAGTTATCAAAAATCTTCCAACAAATAAGAGTCCTAGGCCAGATGGCTTCCCAGGGGAATTCTTCCAGACATTTAAAACAGAGTTTATACCTATCTTTCTCAAGCTGTTCCAAAAACTACAAACGGAAGAAAAACTTTCAGACTCATGCTATGAAGCCATCATTACTTTGATTCCCAAACCAGAAAGAGAACACACACAAAAAAGGAGAATTACAGGCCAATACCCCTGAGGAATATGGATGCAAAAATTCTCAACGCAATACTAGCAAGTCGAATTCAACAGCATATAAAAAGCATTATCACAATAATCCAGTAGGATTCATTCTTGGGTTGCAGGGCTGCTTCAATATTTGCAAGTCAGTCAATGTGATACATCACATAAACAGAAGAAAAGAATCATATGATTCTGTCAATAGATGCAGAAAAAGCATTTGACAAATTACAGCATGCTTTCTTAATAAAAGCAGTCGAGAAAGTAGGGACTTAAACATCTTAAAAGCCATTTACGAAAAGCCCACAGCTAATATCATTCTCATTGGGGTAAAACTGAGAGCTTTCCCCCTGAGATCAGGAATACGACAGAGATGTGCACTCTCACCACTGCTTTTTAACATAGTGTTGGAAATCCTAGCATCAGCAATCAGATAACAAAATGAAATAAAATGCATCATAATTGGCAAAGATGAAGTCAAACGTTCACTTTTTGGAGATGACATGGTACTCTACATAGAAAACCCGAAAAACTCCACCAGAAGCCCACTAGAACTTTTCCATGAATTCAGCAAATTTGCAAAGCACAAAATTAATGTACAGAAATCAGTTGCATTTCTATACACCAATAATGAAGTAAAAGAAATGTATCTCATTTACAAATGCACCAAGAACCATAGTACCTAGGAATAAACCTAACCAAAAATGTTAAAGATCTGTATGCTGAAAATATAGAAAACTTAGGGAAGAAATGGAAGAAGACACCAAAAAATGGAAATATATTCCACACTCATGGACTGGAAGAATAAATATTGTTAAAATTTCAATATGACCCAACGCAATCTACACGTTCAATGCAATCCCAATCATAATTGCACTGCCTTTCTTTCAAACCTAGAACAAACAATCCTAAAATTTGTATGGTAACACAAAATACCCCAAAGAGCCAACATAATATTGGAAAAGAAACTTTAGGTGGGAGGCCTCACAATCCCAGACTTTAGCCTCTACTACAAAGCTCTAATAATCAAGACACTTTGGTATTGGCATAAAAACAGACACATAGACCAATGGAATAGAATAGAGAATCCAGAATTGAACTCACCAATGTAGGGCCAACAAATCTTTGACATTTTAACAAAGCAGGAAAGATCATCCGATGGAAAAAAAAAAGATTAGCAAATGGTGCTGGGAAAACTGGACAACAACATACAGAAATGAAACTAGACCACTTTCTAATACCATGCACAAAAATAAACACAAAATGGATGAAAGACATAAATGGAGACAGTAAACCACCAAAACCCTAGGGGATAATGCAAGAAACAACCTCTTTAACCTCAGCCACAGCAATTTCTTGCTCAACACATCTCCATAGGCAAAGTTAATAAAAACAAAAATGAACTATTGGGACCTCATTAAGATAAAAAGTACTGCAAAGGAAACAAACAACAAAACTAAAAGGTAACCAACAAAACGGTAAGAGATATTTGCAAATGAAAAATTGGATAAAGGGTTAGTATCCAAAATCTATAAATAACTTACTGAAATCCAAACCCAAAAAACAAATAATGCAGTGAAGATATGGGCAGAAGTCATGGATAGACGCTTCTCCAAAGAGGACATACAGATGAACAACAGACACAGAAGCGATGCTCAGCATCACTCATCATCAGAGAAATACAAATCAAAACCACACCGAGATACCACCTCATACTGCTCAGAGTGGCTAAAATTAACAACTTAGGAAACAATAGATGCTGTCAAGGATATGGATATAAGGGAACCCTCTTGTACTGTTGGTGGGAATGCAAACTGGTGCAACCGCTCTGGAAAACAATGTGGAGATTTCTCAAAAATTTAACACTAGAACTACCCTATGACCCAACAATAGCACTGATAGGAAGTTACACAAAGGATACAGGAGGGTTGATGCATAGGGGCACATGTATCCCAATGATCATGTGCACTTTTAACAATAGCCAAATCATGGAAAGAGTAAATGTCCATCAACTGATGAATGGAACAAGAAGATGTGGTTTATATATACAATAGAATACTTGTCAGTGAGAAAGCATGAAATCTTGCCATTTGCAACAACGTGGATGGAACTGGAAGGTATTATGCTAAGTGAAATAATTCAGTCCGAGAAAGACAGATATCATATGTTTTCACTCATATGTGGATCTTGAGGAACTTAACAGAAGTCCCTGGGGGAAGGGATTTGGAAAAATAGTTACAGAGAGGGAAGTAGGAAAACCATAAGAGACTCTTAACTACAGACAACAAACTGAGGGTTGATGGGGGTGGGTAAGAGAGAGGGGCAAGTGAGTGATGAGCATTGAAGATGGCATTTTTTTGTGATGAGCACTGGGTGTCGTATGTAAGCGATGAACCGTGAGAATCTACCCCAAAATCCAAGACCACACTTTACACAGTATGTGTTAGCTATTTTGACAGTAAATTATATTTCAAAAAAAAGGAAAAGAAAAAGAAATTCGTCCTTTCTCCATTTTTTCTGTTCTCTTTTCCATGGTTTTTCTCTTGCCCAAATACAATCCTACACTTTCACAGTCTTTCTTTCTCTTCCTTTATTTCTCCATAGAAGGGGATTCCTCCCCTCCATGCCTAAACTGCCCGTTTTATTTCTCCCTGTTGAGAATAACACACTTATGGCCCACCAAGTTGTCCCCGTGGGCTCTTGGTGATGTTTCTGTCACCCTGTAGCCTGGATTCCTGGAATTCTAAGTCTTCTGGCCTCAATACTGCTGTGTTTGAAGGATGAGGGAACTTCTGGTCCTCATACTTCTCAGTCATGTTGACTCCTCCCATAATTTTATCATCTATATCACCCCTTCTCTCTGCTTCCTCTATCTTCATTGTGATTATTACCAGTCAGTTTTGCATCTCAGGTATAGCATTTTTTATTTCACCCTGAATAGGTTTTAGGTATTTTATCTCTGCAGCAAGGGTTGCTCTGGTGTCTTCTATGCTTTTTTCAATCCCAGTTAGTAGTTTTAGGACTGTTGTTTTAAATTCCTTTTCAGATGCATTACTGATATTTCTTTTGTGCAAGTCCCTGACTATGATTACTTCTTGACTTTCTTTTGGGAGAATTCCTTTGTCTTGTTATTTTGGCCAAATTTCTGTGTTTTCAGTGTTTTCAAATTATTATTTGAGAGACAGAGAGAGAGAGTACGAGCAAGAGAAATGGTAGCATGAGAAAGAGAGAATTTCAAGCAGGCTCCACACTCAGCACAAAGCCCAATGCAAGGCTCAATACCACGACCCTCAGATCATGGTCTGAACTGAAATCAAGAGTCACAGGCTCAGCCTACTGAGTCATCCAGGTGCCCCAACTCTTGCATGTTTTAAAAACTTGTTATGTTTTCTGCACCTGAGTGTAATGCTATATTAAAAAATACTGCTGGGGCCCCTAGGTGGCTCAGTGTGTTAAGTGTCCAGCTCTTGATTTCAGCTCAGATCATGATGTCATGGCTTGTGAGATCAACACCTGCATTGTGTTGTCAGCACAGAGCCTAGATGGGATTTTCCCTCTCTCTCTTTCTGCCCCTCCCCCGTTCACACTCTTTCTCTCTCAAAATAAATAAATACACTATAAAAAATATTTTAAAAAAACTGCTATAGTAAATTCTCTGTTAAAAACTACCCAGGGCCTAGCACTTCAGGAAGTGTTCCTGGGGTATGTGTGTGCACTCTGCTATTGCATTTTGGTTACTCTTTACCAGTGTTCAGTCCTCTGTAGAATTCCTCCTTGCTTGTAGTGGGGCATTTTTGGACCTTCAACTAGGTGTGCTTTATTTGGTTTGTTCAGATAAGCTTAGGAAAAAGGGAAAAAGAGCCTGATTCCTTTTTAAATTTTTTTGTTTTATTTACTTTTGAGAGAGAGAGAGAGCAGGAGAGGGTCAGAGAGAGAGGGAGACACAGAATTCGAAGACAGTCTCTAGGCTCTGAGCACTAGCTGTCAGCACAGAGCCCTACACGGGACTTGAACCCACGAACCGCAAGATCATGACCTGAGCCAAAGTAGGACGCTTAACTGACTGAGCCACCCAGGCGCCCCAGCCTGATTCCTTTAAAAGAGAGTGAGAGAGACAGAAAGACACACATACACACACACACACACACACACACACACACACACACACAGTAAGAGAGAGAGAGAGAGAAGGTAAAGGAACACAAAACTCCAATCAAAAAACCAAAACCTGATTCCAAAGGAAAAAAGAAAAGAAAAACTGAAACCTAATCCAAAAAAAGATACCAAAAAGGAAACATAAAAACAGACAAACAAAAAACTATAAGCTTAATTCCAAAGGGGGAAAAAAAAAGCAAGCTTTGTCCTATTTTCACCATATCTGAAGGTGAAGCTTTGAAACACTCTATGATCAGTAGAATTGATGCATGTGGGGTACTGCCTGTGCTGGTGTTCTGGAGGAGTACCTCACCAAGCTAGCTCAGAGTCAGACCTGTTTCAGTCAATATGCAGTTGCCAGGTACAGAGGGGTGGGGATAGGTTGAAGTGGGCCTGCCTCTACTCGGTGCCTCTGTGTTGCTCTCTGAAGTCACACTTTGCTGGTGGTGAGGGGGGAAATTAAGCCACACCAATCTCTCTTCCCAGAACAGGGGACCTCACACTCTTCCCTGTTCAGGAAGCCCTCACAGAAGAGTCAAGGCCATCAACACACCTGTGCCACGGCTCTTCTGAATTTTTTCTCTGGAAGCTTGGTGGGATTCAAATATCCAAATTTTAAAGGGGCCAGTCTTATGTGGACCTGACCCCTTCCTCTAGAGTAGAGCCTCTCCATGCTGTGTTTGATGTCCTTTTCCCAGAAAAACACTTCTACGTATGTGCAGTGTGTGGAATCACAAAAAGCAATTGCCAGGTTATCTACCCTCCGTGCACACCTCTGTCCTGTGTCAACAAAAGGCTTTTTGCTCACACCTGCGGGGTGTTTTGTTTTTAGAGAGGCAATATACCCTCTTCCAAATGTACATTAGGAACAGTAATGTTCTCTCTCAGTGCAGCCCAGGATGTCCCTACACCACTGTATGCACTCTGGGGTCATATCCCTCCTACTCTCCATGAGCACATGCT
This sequence comes from Proteles cristata cristata, assembly GCA_017311185.1. NCBI lineage: Eukaryota > Metazoa > Chordata > Mammalia > Carnivora > Hyaenidae > Proteles > Proteles cristata. Next base: position 67,897 of record JAESUZ010001997.1, read on the forward strand.
ACAGCTCTACTCTGATAAAAGTTGTGCACATCCAAAACCTCAGAGTTTGAGCTCCACACGCTGTTTACAAAAAAAAGCCTGTGATACTCAGTGCCCCTCACTCCCCCGTCCATGTTCCAGAGAGGTTTTTATCCTGTGTGAACCCAATACCTCAATCTTTCAACCCCTCTCTCTTCCTCTCCCTTTTCTCTCTCCACATAAAGGGTTTCCCCCTCCATGTCACCACCTTTTTTCCCCCCAATTCACTTCCACACACATCACACCTGCCATGGTGTCTCCCTCCAAATGTGGAGATCCTTTTTCCAATCCAAGTGATCTGACTTCAATATAGCTGTGTTTGTTTGAGGAACAAGGAAAACCCAGTGTCCCCCTACTTCTCTGCCATCTTAACTCCTGCTTCTTGGAACTTTTTAACTGAGTCCAAAGAGGATTAAATCTTCAAGTCAAGTATATAACAATTGACCCATGGGACTTATCAGTAAAACTGGTGGAGGAATGGGAGAGATGCTGCTTAAGGGTACATATTTGCAACTTATATGTAAAATGTTCTGGAGATCTAACACACAGTACAGTGATTATAGACAATAGAGTGTAGCATAAACATTAAAAGTGCTAAAAAACTAGATCGCAATTGTTCCCACCATTAGGTGAAATGGAAATTATATGATATGATAGAGGTACTAGTTATCATTACAACGGCAATCATACGGCAATATGAATATATCAAATCTATGTGTTGTACAACTTAAAGTTACAGAATGTGATGTCAGTTATACTTTTAAAAATCCACAGAACCAAATAGGAAAATACCCACAGTTGTAATTGTTCACAAAAGTACAATTAAGTTTTATACAATGGCTAAGACTCCCATTATCCTGAAGATAATGGAAGGAGGAGTGGAGGTAGATGATGTTGGAAATAGATCTTTTGCTTAGATTACAATTGCCTTTCAATAAGGACTTGAGGAATTTGAATCTATTCAATAGAAATAAGGAAAGTCACTGATGATTTTGAAAGGAGTGACAATAGGATCAGATTCATGCTTTAAAAGATCCTGAGGCAAGAAAAAAGAAAAAAATGTCCAGAGAGATTATGAAGGATTGATTAGGGCTAAAGTGGTTGAAGGCCGAGGGACAAAGATATTATAAATTTCCACATAAAATTATATAGAACTCACTGATTCTTTTCCTTTGGTAAATAATGATAATTGAAAGGGTTCCACATTTAAACTTCCATATTATTTATCCTTAATATTATCTCCCACATATACTCAAGAGCAGGCCCCTCAGGTACTTCAGCTCAAATGTTCTTCCTATGGTATCATGTACCTGCTTCTGGTGGCAATGATGCTTGGAAATATCTCTCTTCTAGAAACAGCTGTCTTCTGTAGATGATTGCTGTGAAACTAGTACTATGTCCACGTTTCTTTTTTCTTCTTTAAATTTTTTAAAAATTTATTTTGAGAGAGAGAGACAGAGAGAGCAAAGGAGAGGAGAGGTAGAGAGAGGGAGAGAGAGAATCCGAAGCTCTGCACTGTCAGTGCTGAGCCTAATGCAGGGCTCAATCTCATGAACCATGAGATCGTGACCTGAGACAAAATCAAGAGTTGGATGCTTAACCGACTGAGTCACCCCTGGGCTCTTTTCTACTTAATCCTGAGAATGGGCAAAATATAGGCTTTTACGAAATTTTCCTGAGGTTTGGGAATATTAGAAAGAAATGCTACACTGAATACGTACAATTGTTCAGGCATAGACCCAACTTAGAATCTTTCACCATACTGATTCTTTGTCCTCCTCCCTTCCTGCTTTCACAGGATTTAAGACAGCTCACCTTCCAGCCACTGGAGGTGTTCATAGCATCTCCATATTTCTAGTTCAAAGCCAAATTTTTCACTGACCCAAGATACTAGGAGAATTTTTTCTCTCTTCAATATAAGACTTGTCTCCTGGATCTTTATTTCCTAGTCATATACTAACCTACTACCCTCTTCTTAGGAAGATTGACAGTGACAACTTTTTTCCTTGTGGACGATGCCATCCTCATCTGCAGCAGTGTAGTCTTGCTTTGCAATTTTTAAAGAACAATTGCACAAAAGTCAATACATTTTAAATTTACATGTAGGCCATCAACAATCTGATCAAGGTGGGACTATGTCAAATCCAAGACATTTCATAGACATTACATGACTATAAATTCTAGAGGTCCAATCTCACTCATAATCCTTTTGTGTGTGTGTGTGTGTGTGTGTGTGTGTGTGTGAGAGAGAGAGAGAGAGAGAGAGAGAGTGTTTGTGTAGAGACAGAATATATGTGTGTGTGTGTGTATACACATATATATGAACACACATATATATACACACATGCACATATACATACCTGGACATCAATGAAAACAGCATATACCCTCCTCTATAACTTATTTTCTTCACTTAATACAAAGTAGACATACTTAAAGGGTATGTTATGCACAGTTGTCTCATTATTTGTCATTGTACTGTAGGGATGAAGCATAATTTATTTAAAATTTCAGAGGCTCATGGGTGGCTCAGTCGGTTAGGCATCCGTCTTCAGCTCAGGTCATGATCTCACGGTTCATGGTTCAGCCCCCATCGGGCTGCGTGCTGACAGCTCAGAGGCTGGAGCCTGTTTCGGATTCTGTGTCTCCCTCTCTGTCTCTCTGCCCCTTCCTGGCTCTCACTGTCTCTCTCTCAAATAAACAAATGTGGATGGACCTTGTGGGTGTTATGCTGAACGAAATAAGTCAGGCAGAGAAGGACAAATATCATATGTGTGCACGTATAGGAGGATTAGGAGGAACTTAACAGAGGACCAAGGGGGAGAAGAAGGGCGGAAATGGTGGGGGAAAGGGAGAGAAGCAAACCATGAGAGACTCTTGAATGCTGACAAAAACTGAGGACTGATGGATGTGGGGGGGAGGAGGGATGGGAATGGAGGAGGACACTTGTGGGGATGAGCACTGAGTGTTATGTGGAAACTAATTTGACAATAAACTATTTGTAAAAATTGTTTTTAATTTTAAAATAAGTTATTGTTGATACACATTTGGACAGTTGCCCAAGTTTGGTTATTATGAATAAAGCCGCAAAGAACATAGTTATACACATATTTTTGTGCCCTTACAAAAGAGTTACAATAGGGAAGATGTTAATTCAAATTTCTAGTTATTATTTTTTCAGATGAAATTTTGTGGGTAGATCCTACTGAGATGTAGATTAAGCTTGAGATTGTGGCAAATACATATTGGAGCCTAACATCCTCCTTTGTTGTGACCCCACTTTCAATGTATTTGATATATCCGTGATGGTCTGTGTACAAAGATGTATGATTCTCTGATTTTATTATGTGGGGATAAAGTGTTTTGGAGATTTTTATCTTCACTTCTAGAAGAAAAATTATGTAAATCTAAATGTAAATATTCCATTCAGAGTAGTGTTTTAAATGAACAAAACTTTTAGTATAATGTGATACTTTTAATTCTATAGTCATTGGCTACCAACCTCATTTTAACTAAATCTATACTTACAATTTACTTTGATCCATTTATTTAAGTTTAAATTTTATTTCAGATTGATTCCACTAGAACTGTCCAGGGCCATGGCTATTCTCAGAAGAACTAAGTTTCTAAATACCTGCTTATTTCAAAATACATGATAAAGTCTTTTTTCCCCTTTAGAGCCTGAATTTCAGTGGCTGGTAAAACTTAATCCTTATATCCAAAGAATGTTTATTTCTTCTATGACATTTTTTTCCTTAGTACCAAAGTTGATCTTAGTTGTTAAAGCACAGAACCATTTTTCTACCTAACTCAGTTTCCCCATTTCTTTATCAATAGGACAATAACTTTTACAATTCTTCAGTCTCGGCCTTACATTTGTTTTAGTTTATATTCAAGTTTGTTAACATGCAGTGTAGTCTTGGCTTCAGAAGTATAAATCAATGATTCATCTCTTAGATACAATACTCAGCACTCATCCTGAAAAGTTCTCTCCTTAATGCCCACCACCCATTAAAACTATTCCCCTATCAGCAATCGTCAGTTTGTTCACTGGATTTAAGGATCTTTTATGGTTCGCCTCACTCTCTGTTTTTATCTTATTTTTCCTTCCCTTCACCTGTGTTCATCTGTTGAGTTTCTCAAATTCCACATATGAGAGAAATCATGTGATATCTGTCTTTCTCTAACCAAATTACTTCGCTTAGTATAATACCCTCCAGTTCCTTCCACATCGCTGCAAATGGCAAGATTTCATTCCTTTTCTTCACTGAGTAATATTCCAAACATCTTCTTAATCCATTCATTAGTTGATGGACATTTGGGCACTCTCCATAGTTCGGCGATTGTTGATAGCACTGCTGTAAACATTGGGGTGCATGTGCCTTTTTGAGTCAGCATTTTTGTAAACTTTGGATAAAATCCTAATAGTGCAATGGCTAAGTTGTAGGGTAGTTTTATTTTTAATTTTTTGAGAAATCTCCATACTGTTATTCAGAGTGGTTGTACCAGTTTATATTCGTTTAAACAGTCCAAGAAGGTTCCCCTTTCTCCTCAACCTAGTCAACATCCGTTGTTTCCTCAAATGTTAATTTTAGTAATTCTGACAGGAGTGAGGTGATATCTCACTGTGGTTTTGATTTATATTTATCTGATGATGAGTAATATTGAGCATCATTTCATGTGTCTGTTGTTCATCTGGATATCTTCTTTGGAAAAGTGTCTATTCATGTCTTCCTCCCATTTCTTCAATAGATTATTTTTGGGTGGACATTGAGTTTGTTAAGTTCTTTAAAGATTTTGGACAGTGACCCTTTATCCATTATGTCATTTGCAAATATGTTTTCCCATTCTCTTGGTTGTCTTTTAGTTTTGTTGAATGTTTCCCTTGCTGTGAAGAAAGTTTTTATCTTAATGAGGTCCAAATAGTTAATTTTTGCTTTTATTTCTCTTACTTCCTGAGACATATCAAGTAAGAGATTGCTGTGACCAAGGTCAATGAGGTTGCTGCCTGTTTTCTTCTGTAGTATTTTGGTTGTTTCCTGTCTCACAGTTAGGCATTTCATCAATTTTGAATTTTTTTGTGTGTTTGAAGTATGAAAATGGTCCATTTCCATTCTTCTGCATGTCGCTGTCCACTTCTCCCAGCACCACTTGCTAAAGAGACTCATTTTTCCATTGGATACTATTTCCCGTTTTGTCAAAGATTAGTTGGCCATATATTTGTGGGTCCAATTCTGGGTTTTCACACAACAAAAGGAAGTGAACAGCATCAGAATTGGTCAAGAAGAAGTCAAACTTTCACTTTTCCCAGACGATATGATACTCTGCATGGAAAACCCAACAGACTTCACTGAAAGTCTGCTAGAACTGATACATGAATTCAGCAAAGTTGCAGGATACAAAATCAATGTACAGGAATTGGTTGCATTTTTATACACCAATAATGAAGCAACAGAAAGAGAAATGAAAAAACTGATCCCATTCACAATTGTACCAAGAACCATAAAATGCCTAGGAATAAACCTAACCAAAGATGTAAAAGATTTGTATGTTGAAAATTATAGAAAGATTATGAAGGAAATTGAAGAAGACACAAAGTAATTGAAGAACATTCCATGCTCATAGATTGGAAGAACAAATATTGTTAAAATGTCATTATTACCCAATGTAATCTACACATTGAATGCAGTCCCAATCAAAATTGCTCCAATATTCTTCTCACAGTTAGAACAAACAATCCTAAAATTTGTATGGAACCAAAAAAGATTCTGTCTCCTTCTCTTTCTGACCCTCCCTTGCTCCCTTGCTCACTCTCTCTCTCTCAGAAATAAATTTTAAAAAGTTTTAGAAAATGACCAGTACTCTAAAATCTATAAAATACTGATGAAAGAAGTTGAAGACAACACAAGGAAATGGAAAAACATTACATGTTCATGCATTAAAAGAACAAATACTGGTAAAATATCTATACTACCCAATGCAATCAACACATTTAATGCAATTCATATCAAAATACCAACAGCATTTCCCAAAGAGCTTAAAATTTATATGGAGCCACGAAAGACCCGCAATCACCAAAGCAACATTGAAAAAGAAAAGCAAAGGTGGAGGCATCACAATTCCAGACTTCAAGTTATACTATAAGCCTATAGTGATCAAAGCAGTATTATACTGGCACAAAAATAGACTCATAGATCAATGGAACATAGTAGGAAACCCAGAAATTAACCTACATCTCTATGGTAAATTAATCTTTGGCAATGCAGGAAAGATTATCCAATGAGAAAAGGACAGTCTCTTCAACAAGTTGTGTTGGGAAAACTGGACAGCAACATGCAAAGGAGTAAAACTGGACTACTTATACCATACAAAAAATAAATTCAAAATGGATTAAATACTTAAATGTGAGACTTGAAAGCATAAAAATTCTAGAAGAAAACACAGACAGGTAACTTCTTTGACATTAGCCATTGAACTATTTCCTAGATATGTCTCCTGAGGCAAGGGAAACGAAAACCAAAACACACACACACACACACACACACACACACACACACACACACACACACACACACACATATATATATATATATATATATATATATATATATATATATATATATATAACTTACAAAACTCAACACTCAAAAAACATGAAAGACTGATCTTTCATAAAAAGAAGATATCTAGATGGCCAACAGACACATGAAAAGATGCTCATCATCACGTAGCATCAGTGAAACGCAAATGAAAATTATGATGTATCATCTCATATCTGTCTGAATGACTAAAATCAACAACACAAGAAACAATAGGTGTTGGCAAGCATGTGGAGAAAGTGGAACCCTCTTGCATTATTGGTGGAAAATGTGAGTTGGGGGGTTTCTGGGTGGCTCAACTGGTTGAGCATCCAGCCAAATTCTGCTCAGGTCATGATCTCATGGTTCATGAGTTGGATCCCCACATCAGGCCCTGCCCTGAGAGCTCAGAGCCTGGAGCCTGCTTTGGATTCTGTGTCTCCTCTCTCCCTGCTCCTTCCTTGCCTGTGCTGTCTCTTTCTCTCAACGTAAATAAACATTAAAAAAACTTTTTTTATAAAGAAAAGAAAATGCAAGTTGGTGCAGCCACCGTGGAAAACAGTATGGGGTTTTCCCAAAAAGTTAAAAAATAGAACACCCCTATAATTCAGCAATGCCTGCTGGATATTTATCCAAAGAATACAAAAACACCACTTCAATCATATACATGAACCCCTATGTTTATAGCAGCATTCTTTACAATAGCCAAGATGTAAAAGCAGCCCAAATGTACATCGACTGATGAATGGATAAAGAGCACATGCATACATACACGTGAGCACGCACACACACATATTATATATATTGTATATAATGAATATATAATGAATTATTATTCATCCATAAAAAGGGAATGAAATCTTGCCATTTGCAAAGACATGGCTGAAGCTACAGAGTATAATGCTAAGTGAAGGAAGTCAGTCAGAGAAGACAAATACCACATGATTTCACTCATATGTAGATTTTAAGAAACAAAACGAATGATCAAAGGGAAAAAATACAAGAGATAGAGATATCAAGAAACAGACTATTAATTAGTAGAAAACAAACTGATGGTTACCAGAAAGGATGGGGGGAATGGGCTAAATAGGTGATGAGGATTGAGGAGTACACTTGTGATGAGCCAGAGTGATAGGTGGAACTGTTGAATTACTGTATTGTACACCTGAAACTAACATAACACTGTATTTTAACTAACTGGAATAGTGTCCATCAATTGATGAATAAATAAAGAGAATGTTATATAATAATATATATAATTTCATTTCAGTCTGATCTTTATCTCCCTCCAGCTGATTTCTTTGGGTTAAGATTCTTCTTCTTTTTCTAGTTCTTTAAGTGTAAAGTTACAATATTTATTCAAGACCTTTCTTTTCCTTAACATAGTTTATTACATTAAATATATATATACATATATATATATAATTTCTGAAATATTTTGTTCCATTGATTTATGTGTTTTTATGCCAAGAGCATACTATTTTCATTACTATATCTTTGGAATATAGTTTGAACCCCGGAAGTGTTATGTCTCTGTTTGTTTATTCTCAAGAATAGTTTGGCCACGTGAAGTCTTTTGTAATTTTTAAAAAATTTAGATCTTTTTTCAAGTTTCTGAATATTGCTATTGAGATTTTGAAAGTATATGGATTGAATGTGTAGATTACTTTGGATAGTATGAACATTTTAGTAATATCAAGCGTTTCAATATTTAAAAAAATTTTAAGTTTATTTATTGTTTTTCAGAGACAAAGAGAGACAGAACATGAGTGGCGGAGAGGCAGAGAGAGAGGGAGACACAGAATCTGAAGCAGGCTCCAGGCTCTGAGCTGTCAGCACAAAGCCCAATGTGGGGCTCAAACTTGTGACCCGTGAGATCATGACCTGAGCTGAAGTCTGACACTTAACCAACCCACATACCTCAAATGTTTCAACCACAGCATATCTTTCAATTTATTTGGGTCTTTTTCACTCTCTTTCAATGAAGAAGTGTTTTATTTTCTTTCAGTGAAAAAGTGTAGTTTTCAATGTACAGATATTTCACTTCCTTGGTTAAGTTTATTCCTAAGTATTTTATAATTTTTGATGATACTGTAAACAGTATGTCCTCATTTATATGTAGAATCTAAAAAAACTAAACTCAACCAAACTAAAATAAAAGCTAATTTAATAAATACAAAGAACTGATTGGTTCTGGTGGCCAGATGTGGAAATTGTAGGTGTGCAAAATGGATAAAGGAAGTAAAAAAGTACAAACTTCCAGTTATTAAATAAATAAATTACAGGGATGTGATGTACAGTATGGTAACTTTTGAATATTTGAAAGTTGCTAAGAGAGTAGTTCTTAAAATTTTTCACCACAAGAAAAAATCCATAAATATATATGATGATGGATATTAACAAGATTTATTGTGATCATTTAACAATGTATGCAAAAGCACACCATTATGTTGTACATCTGACACTTATGTGATATATGTCAATTATACCTCAATAAAAATAGGACTGTTCACTCCTCTTCAAATTTTTCAGAGTTTAGAATAATTAGCATTAATTCTTTATAATTTTGGTTGAATTCACCCGTGAAGTCACTTTGTCCTGAACTTTTATTTGTTAGGAGGATTTTGATTAATGATTCAATCTCCTTACGTGTTATATGTCTGTTCAGATCTTCTATTTCTTTATAATTCAGACTCGGTAAGTTGTATGTTTCCTCATATTTACCCATTTCTTTCAGGATGTCCAATTTGTTAGTATATAATTTTTCATAGCAGTTTCTTTTGATCCTTTCTATTCCTGTGGTGTCAGTCATAATACCTTCTTTTTCATTTATTGTCTTATTGATTTGAGTTCATTCATTTAAAGTCTAGATAAAAGTTTTCCCATTTTGTTTACATTTCAAAAAAACATTTGCTTTGTTTACCTTTTTATTTTTATTTTTTTTAATTTTTTTTAATGTTTTATTTATTTTTAGGAGAGAGAGAGACAGCGTGAGCAGGGGAGGGTCAGAGAGAGAGGAAGTCACAGGCTGAAACAGGCTCCAGGCTCTGAGCTGGCAGTCAGCACAGAGCCCGACGCGGGGCTCAAACCCACGAACCGCGAGATCATGACCTAAGCGAAAGTCGGACGCTTAACCGACTAAGCCACCCAGGCGCCCCTTTGTTTATCTTTTTAAAATGTCAATTCAACCTTATTTTTCTCTCCCCCTGTCTGCTATCTTTGAGCTTAGTTTATTCTTTTTTCCAGTTCCTTAAGGGTAAAGCTACACTATATATTCAAGATCATTCTTTTTTCATTATATAATTTATTACTATAAACTTCCTTGATAACACCGTTTTTGATGCATTCCATTAAGTCTTGGTTTTTTTTTTTAATGTTTTTTTTTTTATTTATTTCTAGGAGAGAGAGACAGCGTGAGCAGGGGAGGGTCAGAGAGAGAGGGAGTCACAGACTGAAACAGGTTCCAGGCTCTGAGCCGGCAGTCAGCACAGAGCCCGACGAGGGGCTCGAACCCACGAACCGCGAGATCATGACCTAAGCGAAAGTCGGACGCTTAACCGACTAAGCCACCCAGACGCCCCAAGTCTTGGTATTTTTTAATTTTTATTTATTGCAGGTTTTTTTAAAACAATTTTCCTTTTGATTTCATCTTTGCACCATTGTTCAGGGTCGTGTTGTTAAATTTCCACATATTTGTAAAATTTCCAGATTTCTTCCTATTATTTTTCCTAGTTTTACAAATTGTAATTAGAAAATATACTTAGCATAATAAAATATTTTTAAACTGGCTGAAACTTGTGACCTGGGGAAAGTTCCATGTGCACTTGAGAAGAATGTGTATTCTGTTACCATTGGAATGAGTGTTGTACATATGTCTACGAGGACCATTTCATTGAAAATACAGTTTATTTTTTATTTTTTGTTTTAGTTAGAGCATATTTTATTTATTTATTTATTTAATTTATTGATTAATATAATTTATTGTCAAATTGCTTTCCATACAATATCAAGTGCTCATCCCAGCAAATGCCCACCTCCATGCCCATTACCCACTTTCCTCTCTCCCCACCCCCCCATCAACCCTAAGTCTGTTCTCCGTATTTAAGAGTCTCTTACGGTTTGCCTCTCTCCCTCTCTATAACTTTTTTTCCCCTTTCTTTCAACCATGGTCTTCTGTTAAGTTTCTTAAGATCCAAATATGAGTGAAAACATTTGGTATCTGTCTTTCCCTGACTGACTCATTTCACTTACCATAATACCCTCCAGTTCCATCTATATTGGTGCAAATGGCCAAATTTCATTCTTTTTCATTGCCAAGTAGTATTCCATTGTATATATAAACCACATCTTCTTTTTTTAAATAGTTTATTGTCAAGTTAGTTTCCATATAACACCCAGTGCTCATCCCCACAAGTGCTCTCCTCCATGTCCATCACTCCTCTTCCCCTCTACCCCACCCTTATCAGCCCTCAGTTTGTTCTCAGCATTCAATAGTCTCTCATGGCTTGCCTCCCTCCATATCCCCAACTACTTCCCCCTTCTTCTCCCTCATGGTTCTCCACTGAATTCCTCCTAATCCTCCTATACATGCAAACATATGTTATCTGTCATTCTCTGCCTGACTTATTTCGCTCAGCATAACACCCTCGAGGTCCATCCACGTTGCTACACATGGCCAGATTTCATTCTTTCTCATTGCCATGTAGTATTCCATTGTATAAATAAACCACATCTTCTTAATCCTTTCTTCAGTTGGTGGGCATTTAGGCTCGTTCCATGTTTTGGCTATTGTTGAAAGTGCTGTTATGAACATTGGGGTACATGTGCCCCTATGCATCAGCACTTCTGTATCTTTTGGGTAAATTCCTAACAGTGATATTGGTAAGTCATAGTGTAGTTCTATTTTTAATTTCTTGAGGAACATCTACACTGATTTCCAGAGCAGCTGCACCAGTTTTCATTCCCACCAACAGTGCAAGAGTGTTCCCTTTTACTTCACATCCTCACCAGCATCTATAGTGTCCTGATATGTTCATTTTACCCACTCTTACTGGTGTGAGGTGGTACCTCAGGGTGGTTTTGATTTGTATTTCCCTGATGAGGAGGGACACTGAGCATCATTTCATGTGTCTCTTGGCCATCTGGATGTCTTCTTTGGAACAATTCTTTGGAAAAATGTCTATTCATGTCTTCTACAAATATTGTCACTGGATTATTGTTTTTCAGATGTGGAGTTTAGTGAGTTCTTTATAGATTTTGGATACTAGCCTTTTATTGCATATGTCATTTGCAAATATCTTTTCCCATTCTGTCCATTACCTTTTAGTTTAGTTCATTGCTTTATTTGCAGTGCAGAGCGTTTTATGTTGATTAGATCCCAATAGTTCATTTTTGCTTTTTATTCCGTTGCCTTTGGAGATGAGTCAAATAAGAATTGCTGTGGATGAGGTCAAAGAGGTTGTTGCCTGCTTTCTTCTCTAGGGTTTTGATGGTTTACTGTCTCACATTCAGTTCCTGTATCCATGTTGAGTTTATTTTTGTGTATGGTGTGAAAAAGTGGTCTAGTTTCATTCTTTTGCACGTTGCTGTCCAGGTCTCCCAGAACCATCTTTTAAAGAGACTATCTTTTTTCCACTGGCTACTCTTTCCTGTTTGGCCAAAGAATTGTTAGTCATATATTTATGGGTCCAATTCTGAGTTTTCTATTCTCTATTCTATTCCATTGGTCTATGTGTCTGCTTTGTGCCACTGCCATATTGTCTTAATGATTATAGCTTTGTAGTAGAGGCTAAAGTCTGGGATGGTAATGCGTCCAGTTTTGGTTTTCTTATTCAATATTACTTTGGCTATTCAGGGTCTTTTATGATTCCATACAAATTTTAAGATTGTTTGTTCTAACTGTGAGAAGAATACTGGAGCAATTTTGATTGGGACTGCATTCAATGTGTAGATTGCATTGGGTAGTATTGACATTTTAACAATATTTTTTCTTCTAATCTATGAGCATGGAATATTCTTCAAATTATTTGTGTCTTCTTCAATTTCCTTCATAAGCTTTCTATAGTTTTCAGCATACAGATCTTTTACATCTTTGGTTAGGTTTATTCCTAGGCATTTTATGGTTCTTGGTGCAATTGTGAATGGGGTCAGTTTCTTGATTTCTCTTTCTGTTGCTTCATAATTGGTGTATAAAAATGCAATGGATTTTTGTACATTGATTTTCTACCCTGCATCTTTGCTGAATTCACGTATCAGTTACAAAAGACTTTCAGTGGAGTGTGTCGGGTTTTCCGTGTAGAGAATCATGTTGTCTGCAAGAAGTGAAAATGTGATTTCATTTCTGTCAATTCTGATGCCTTTTATTTCATTTTGTTGTCTAATTGCTGAAACTGGGTCTTTCAAACACTATGTTAAACAACAGTGTTGAGAGTGGACATCCCCGTCGTGTTCTTGATCTCAGGGGAAAAGCTCTCAGTGTTTCCCCATTGAGGATGATATTAGCTGTGGGCTTTTCATAAACGGCTTTTATGATGTTTACATAAGTTCCTTCATTCCCCAGTTTCTTGAGAGATTTTATTAAAACTAAGTTTCCATCAACTGACGAATGGATCAAGAAGATGTGGTTTAGGGGCGCCTGGGTGGCTTAGTCAAGCATCCGACTTTCGCTTAGGTCATGATCTCGCGGTTCGTGGCTTCGAGCCCCACGTCGGGCTCTGTGCTGACTGCCAGCTCAGAGCCTAGAGCCTGTTTCAGAGTCTGCGTCTCCCTCTCTCTCTGACCTTCCCCTGCTCAAGTTGTCTCTCTCTCTCTCCTAGAAATAAATAAAAATACTTAAAAAAAAAAAGAAGATGTGGTTTATCTATACAATGGAATACTACATGGCAATAGGAAAGAATGAAATCCAGTCATTTGCAGCAACGTGGATGGAACTTGAGGGTGTTATGCTGAGCGAAATAAGTAAGGCAGAGAAGTACAGATACCCTATGTTTTCACTTATAGGTGGATTAGGAGAAAATTAATGGAGGAGCATGGGGGAGGAGAAAGGTAAAATAGAGAGAGGGAGGGAGGCAAACCATGAGAGCCTCTTGAATAGTGAGAACAAACTGAGGGCTTATGGGGGTAGGGGAGAATGAAGGGGGTTTATGGGCATGGAAGAGGGCACGTGTTGGGATGAGCACTGGGTGTTATATGGAAACCAACTTGACAATAAACTTAGGGAAAAAAAAGATGCTGAATTTTGTCAAATGCATTTTCTGTATCTATTGAGAGGATCATATGGTTTTGATTTTTTCTTTTGTTAATGTGATGTATCACATAGATTGACTTGTGAATATTGAACCAGCACTGCAACATAGGAATGAATCCCACTTGATCATGGTGTATAATTTTTTTTATATGCTGTTGAATTTGACTTTCTAGTATCTTGTTGAGGATTTTTGTATCCATATTAATCAGGGATATTGGCCTGTAGTTCTTTATTTTTGCTGAATTTATGTCTGATTTGGGAATCAAAGTGATGCTGGCTTCATAGAATGAGTCCGGAAGTTTCCCTTCCATTTCTATATTTTGGAACAACTTGAGAAGGATAGGTATTAACTCTGTTTTAAATACCTGGTAGGATTCCCCAGGGAAGCCATCTTGTCCAGGACTCTTATTTGTTGGGAGATTTTTGATAACCAATTCAATTTTTTCACTAGTTAAGGGTCTGTTCAAAATTTCTATTTCTTCCCATATGAGTTTTGGTATTATGTGGCTGTTTAGAAATTTTTCCCTTTCTTATGGTTTTCCAGGTTGTTGGCATATAATTTTGCATATAATTCCCTCATAATGCTTATATTCCTGATGGATTGGTTGTAATAACTCCATTTTCATTCATGATTTTATCTATTTGGGTCCTCTCTTTTCCTTCTGAGAAGACTGGTTAGAGGTTTATCCATTTTATTTTTTAAAAAAACCAACTCTTGGTTTCATTGATTTGTTCTACCTTGTTTCTTTTTTTAGATTCTATATTGTTTATTTCTGCTCTAATCTTTATTATTTCTCTTATTCTCCTGGATTTGGGGTGACTTTGCTGTTCTGCTTCTAGTTCTTTTAGGTGTGCTATTGGATTTTGTATTTGGGCTTTTTCTCGTGTCTTGAGATAGTCCTGTATTGCAATGTATTTTCCTCTTAGGACTGCCTTTGCTGCATCTCAAAGGGTTTGAATTGTTGTTTGTTCATTTTCATTTGTTTCCATATATTTTTAATTACTTCTGTAATTGCCTAGTTGACTCATTCGTTCTTTAGTAGGATGTTCTTTAACCTCTATGCTTTTGGAGGTTTTCCATATTTTTTCCTGTGGTTGATTTCAAGTTTCATAGCATTGTGATCTGAAGTTGTGCATGGTATGATCTCAATTCTTTTATATCTATTGAGGGCTGTTTTGTGACACAGTATGTGATCTATCTTGGAAAATATTCCATGTGCACTCGAGAAGAAAGTGAATTCCACTGCTTTGGGATTTAGAGTTCTAAATATATCTGTCCAATCCATCCGGTTCAATGTATCATTTAGGGCCATTTTTCCTTCACTGAATCTCTGTCTAGATGAAATGTCCATTGATGTAAGTGGAGTATTAAAATCCCTTGCAATTAGCACATTCTTATCAATAGGAAAAGAATGTTTGTAATTAATTGTTTTATATATTTGGGTGTTTTCAAGTTTGGTGCATAGACATTTATAATTGTTAACTCTTCCTGATGAATACACCCTATAATTATTATATAATGCCCTTCTTCATATATTTTTACAACCTTTAATTTAGGTTCTAGTTCGTCTGATATAAGTATAGTAACTCCAGCTTTCTTTTGTGTTCCAGTAGCATCATAGATATTTCTCCATCACTCACTATCAACCTGAATGTGTCCTCAGGTCTAAAACGAGTCTCTTGTAGACAGCAAATAAATGAGTCTTGGTTTTTTTTTTTTTTGTTTTTTTTATCCATTCTAATATCCTATGTCTTTTGATTGGAGCAATTGGTCCACTTACATTCAGTGTTATTATTGAACGATATGGGTTTAGCGTCATTGTGTTATCTGTAGGTTTCATGCTTGTAGTGATGTCTCTGGTACTTTGTGGTCCTTGCAACATTTCACTCACAGAGTCTCCTTTAGAATCTCCTGTAGGGCTGGTGTAGTGGTAATGAATTCCTTCAGTGTTTGTTTGTTTGGGAAAATCTTCATCTCTCTATTCTGAATGACAGGCTTGCTACATAAAGGATTCTTGGCTGCATATTTTTCTTGTTCATCACATTGAAGATTTCCTGTCATTCCTTTCTGGTCTGCCAAATTTCGGTATAAGTTCACCACTACCCTGTGTATATTAAGGCCCATTTATCACTAGCTACTTGCAGAATTCTCTATTTATCCTTCTATTTGGCCAGTTTCACTATGATATGTTGTGCAGAAGATCCATTCAAGTTATGCCTGAGGGGATTTCTCTGCGCCTCTTGGATTTCAAAGTGTTTCCTTACTCAGGTTGGGGAAGTTCTCAGCTATGATTTGTTCATTTGCTCCTTCAGCCATTTTTTTCTCTCTTCTTCTTTTTGAATTCCTATGATACGGATAGTGTTCCATTTGATTGAATCACTTTGTTCTCTAATTCTTTCCTCGTGACCCTGAATTGTTTTTTTAATCTCTCTTTTTCTGCTTCCTCTTTTTCCATAATTTTATCATCTAATTCACCTATTCTCCTCTCTGCCTCTTCAGTGTGCTTCACTGTGGCCACCGCTCATTTATACCACTTTTTCGTTCATCATGACTATTTTTAAGATCCTTAATCTCTGCAGCAGTGGAGTCTCTGCTTTCTTCTATGCCTTTTTCAAGCCCAGCGATTAATGTTATGACTATTATTCTAAAGTTTTGTTCAGTTATGTTGCTTATATCTGTTTTAGTCAATTATTTAGTTGTCACATCTTCCTGAAATTTATTTTGAGAGGAATTCTTCCGTTTCATCATTTCGTCTAGTTTTCTGTCCTTTATGTATTTTAAAAGCTTCTTATGTGCCCTGCCCCGTTGAGCACTGCTATATTGAAGGGGAGACATACACTGTCCAGAACCTGACCCTTCAAGAGGTGTTTTTTAGATAGTGTTACTTCCTTCTGTTGTTGTGACTTTGGTTATATTATAGCCCTTTCGTAGTGACGTTTTGGACGCTCCACTAGGTATATTTTGATTTGTTTCTTGAAGTAGGAAAGGAAAACAAACAGGAAACAAAAAATGCACAAACACTCAAACAAATAAAACAAACAAACAAAACCAAAAACAATCCAAAAGTGAAACACCAACTACACGTAGAGAACAGGGTGGCAGCAGTGCTGATGGAAGAGCACATACAAAGAGAGTAATGACAGGGGTGAATAAAAAGAAATAATAAACATTAACCAGGCAGAGAGACTAAAAGGCTTAATCCAGAGAGAAAAAGGAAAATAAAGGATGCGGAAGGGAAAAAGTAAAAAGAAACAAAGATAAAGTTACCCATACGGAGAAACTATAGTACTTGATTATACCAGCAAGAGAGAAAGGAACATAAAGAAGGAAGCATAGAACTTTTATCAAGAGAATGGATTAAATATGTCTATTTAAACAAAGCAACAACCAGCTTAACCAACCTAGAGGAAGGAAGAGATAAGAAGGAGAAAACAAATGAGGAATATATCTAAATAATATTTGTCCTAGAATTAACCCAGGTAATGCAACAGCGTTGATCTGGAGGAGGAAGCCATCTGGTTCCATAGCGTCTATCCAGCTCCAGTAGATATGCAGTTACACGATACAGAGGGGAATGGTTTGGTGTAGGCTGGTCCTGCCTCCACTGTGGGCCCCACAGACCAATCCCTGTCGCCTTGCCTTGGTGGTGGTGGGTAGAAAAATTGCAGACCCATAGCCTCTTCTCCAAGACCCTCTCAATGCCACCAGATATGTGGTTCTGGCTGGCTTCCTCCTGTGCCATCAGGGGAGGGACCGGTTTCTCATGCTGAGGATTGCTCCCCTGACCTACCAGCGAACCCGTAGGTGGCTCCTTTCTTCCCTAGGTGCATGAACATGGAAGTCAGATCCACTCCAAAGAAAGTCTTGTAGTTAGAGATGGCATCCCTCTCCATGCAGGTCTGAGATTTTTCTCTTGTCCAGATACAGTCCTAAACTTCCACAGCCACTCTTTCTCTTCCCTTTGTCTCTCTGCAGAAGGAGATCCCTCCCATCTGTGCCTATGCAGCCTGTTTTATCTTCCCCAGTTCGCAGTCACCCACCTATGACCCATCAGGTTGTTCCGGTTTTTCCCTGGTAGGCTCAGCCTCTTTTCCTCCCCGACTCTTGGGTTTCAAAGTCCTTTGGCTTCAACCCTTTCTTGCTTGAGAGATGTGAGAAGTACAGATCCCCCTACTTCTCTGGCATTTGTGTTTCCCCAATTAACGTTTAAGTCCCTCACATCTGCCAAGATGTCTCTCTCCAACTGTGGAGATCCTTCTGCCACTCTTCAACCTGATTTTCTGGGTGTTTCAAGTAATTCGATGTCAATAAAGCTTTGTTTGAGGGATGGGGAAAGCCTAGTGTCCCCCTACTTCTGCACCATTTAACTCCTCCTCTATTTTATTTTTATTTTTTATATTTTATTTATTTAAGAGAAAGAAAGCATGAGTGGGGAGGAGTAGAAAGAGAGAGAGGGACAGAATCCCAAGCAGGCTTTCTGCTGTCATTGTGGAGCTCGTACTGGGACTTGAACTCAGAAACCATGAAATCAGGACCTGAGGCGAAATCAAGAGTCAGAAGCTTAACTGAGGCACTCAGGTGCCCCAACTCTGTTTTCTATTTTAAATTTTATTTTGGTAGGAAATTTAGGTATAATTAACAAAGAGAGATAAAGATATTAGAATAAAAATATATCCTGACTGAGAGAGGGCAAGATGGTGGAGAAGTAAGGAGCTCCGTACTTGCACTCACGCCCATACATCACACAGAAAAGATCTGAAGCCATTGGAAACCTTACAAAACCTGAGAGATTGGGAGAAAAAGGATGCAGAATCCACCGAGAGAGACTTCTAACGTGAGTGCGAACTGGGGAAGATAAAATCGGGCCGGGATCGGAGACTCCAGGGTGGGAGGCGATCCCCCTCTACGGGGAGTGAGAGGGGAAAAGGAGACAGTCCGAAAAAGAAAAACCTCCGCTCTAGGGGGAAAAACTGCCGCTTGGTGCATAGAAAGACCGTACTTGCCAAATACATGCACGCCAGGTCCACTCGCGCCAACTGGTCCCGGGGGGGCTGAGCACACACTGCTTCTTTGTGCTAGCTCCTGGAGGTTGGACTTCAGAGTGGTGGCGCGTCTGCCGCCATTGTAGCTACCGGGCGGCTAGGGCCCCTGAAAGAGCCACGCAGACACGGGACGTCCGTGCTCCTGGCTGGCTGGAACTCGAGAGGGAGGGCAAAGAACTAAAATCTGGGAAATTAGCCTGTGAGTTCGTGTTTTGGGTGACGAGCCATAGAGGGACCCAGTTTTCCTCACTCCAAAGGGTTCGGGATCAGAGCACCCGGCAGGCAAGCCCCCACCCATGCTCGACAGCCCGACCCAGAGAAGGAAGCAGCAATTCTGACTCCACCCCCAGAGCTCCGCAGGGGGCCTGGAATGGCCCCTAGGGGGTTGCCTGGGAAGCTGCGTCTAAGGCAATTTCAGCAGGGCGCACAGACTGGGATTTGGAGATTGGAAATGGCCTGGGTTGAAGAGTGCATACCGCCCCTGGTATGGGGAGTTGACATGCCCAAAAAAACCGAGATGAAGCGCTTGGTTCAAGAAGGGACTGGAGCACCATCACTCTCCTCCCCACAACCTCCAAGACAGAGCTCCCGCTTGAGGCATTGAATCACGCCACACCCATCCCTGACTGAGAGGGCTACCTCAAGAAACAAGCTAGAGTACATAAGGTGGAGAGTCCCAAATATCGCTACCAATAGGAAACTAAAATAACCGAGGTCCCAACAAAAGAGACCAAGGGATACCATTCAAAAAACACTCTCTGAAAGGATAGGCCCTGTAAAGTCAAAGAGTCTTCTTGGATATAGCAGCGCTCATAGAAACGGAGAGCATAACAGGTCTTTAAAACCAAAAAGAACCGGAAAGCTAACTAAAATGACAAAACAAAAGAGCTCTCCTCCAAAAAAACTCCAAGAAGAAATGACAGCTAATGAACTGCTCAAAACAGATATCAGCAGCCTAACTGAACAAGATTTTAGAATAATAATGGTAAAATTAATAGCTGGGGTTGAAAAAAACATAGGGGACATCAAAGAAACTATGGCTACAAACAGAATGGAAAATAAACATAGGCATGAAGAATTAAAAAATGCGACAAATGAGATACATAATAAATCAGAGGCCTCCAATGCACGGCTTGAAGAGGCAGAAAGGAGAATAAGTGATTTAGAAGACACCATTATAGAAAAACAAGAAGTTGACAAAAAAAGAGACAAACTGATCCAGGAACAGGAAAGAAGAATTCGAGAGCTCAGCGATACAGTCAAACGCAACAATATCGGTAACATAGGAATCCCAGAAGAGGAAGAGAGGGGGAAAGGTGCTGAAGGAGTCCTGGAACAAATTATAGCAGAGAATTTCCCCGACCTGGGGAAGGAAGTAAATGTGGAAATACAAGAGGCTCGGAGGACTCCTATCAGACGTAATTTGAATCGATCTTCTGCAAGGCATATCATAGTAAAAATGGCAAAATACAAGGACAAAGACAGAATTTTGAAAGAAGTTACGGAGAAAAAGGCCCTCACATACAAAGGGAAACCTATCAGAGTGGTGACAGACCTATCTACTGAAACGTGGCAGGCCAGAAAGGAATGGCAGGAGATCTTCAATGTGATGAACAGTAAAAACATGCAGCCAAGAAACCTCTATTCAGCAACCCTGTCATTCAAAATAGAAGGAGAGATAAAAACCTTTCCAGATAAACAGAAATGGAAAGAATTTGTCACCACTAAGCCAGCCCTACAAGAAATCCTGAGGGGGGTGCTCTGAAGGAAAGGTTGCAAGGAACAAAGATTCCAGAGAAACCACCACAAACATGAACCCTACAAAAGATACAAAGACTCTAAACCCACATATTTCAATAATAACACTGAATGTAAACGGGTTGAATGCTCCAATCAAGAGACATAAGTTAGCAGAATGGATTAAAAACCAAAATCCATCTATATGCTGTCTACAAGAAACTCATTTTAGACGGGAAGATACCTTCAGATTAAAAGTAATAGGATGGAGAAATATATATCATACTGCTGGAAATCAAAAGAAAGCCGGAGAAGCGATACTTATATCAGACAAACTGGACTTTAAATTAAAGACAATAACAAGAGATGAAGAAGGGCACTACATAATAATTACAGGGTCCATCCATCAGGAAAAACTAACAATCATAAATGTCTACGCACCGAATATGGGAGCACCTAAATATCTAAAACAATTAATCACAAACAGAAACAAGCTTCTAGATAAGAATGTGCTAATAGCAGGGGACTTTAATACTCCGCTTACAGCAATGGATAGGTCAACCAGACAGAAAATCACTAAAGAAATAATGGACTTGAAAGACACATTGGACCAGATGGATCTGACGGATATATTTAGAACTTTACATCCTGAGGCCAGGGAATTTACTTTCTTCTCAAGTGCGCATGGCACATTCTCCAAGACAGATCCCATACTGGGACATAAAGCAGCTCTCAATAAATATAAAAGAATTGAGATCATACCATGCACACTGTAAGATCATAATGCTTTAAAACTTGAAATCAATTACAGGAAGAAGTCTGGAAAACCTCCAAAAACATGGAGGTTAAAGAACACCCTACTAAATGAGCCAATCAGACAATTAGAGATGAAATTAAAAAATATATGGAAACAAAGGAAAATGAAAATACAACAATCCAAAATCTATGGGATGCGGCAAAGGTAGTCCTAAGAGGAAAGTACATTGCTCTCCAGGCCTATTTCAAGAGATTAGAAAAAGCGCAAGTCCAAAATCTAACAGCTCACCAAAGGAACTAGAGGCAGAGCAACAAGAACGCCCCAAACCCAGTAGAAGAAGAGAAATAGTAAAAATTAGAGCAGAAATAAACAACATAGAGACCAAAGAAACCATTCAACAGATCAATGAAACCAAGAGTTGGTTTTTTGAAAAAGTAAACAAAATTGACAAACATGTAGCCAGACTTATCCAAAAGAAAAGAGAGAGCACCCAAATAGACAAAATTATGAATGAAAATGGACTTATTACAACCAACCCCTCAGAAATACAAGCAATTATCAGGGAATACTATGAAAAATTATATGCCAACAAATTGGACAACTTAGAAGAAATGGACAAATTCCTAAACACACACTCACTACCAAAATTCACACGGGAAGAAATAGAAAACCTGAACAGACCCATAACAAGTGAAGAAATTGAATCAGTGATCAAAAATCTCCCAACAAATAAGAGCCCTGGACCTGATGGCTTCCCTGGGGAATTCTACCAGACATTTAAAACAGAATTAATCCCAATTCTTCTCAAGCTATTCCAAAAAATAGAAATCGAAGGAAAACTCCCGGACTCATTTTATGAAGCCAGCATCACTCTGATTCCCAAGCCAGACAGAGATCCAGCTAAAAAAGAGAACTACAGGCCAATATCCTTGATGAATACGGATGAAAAAATTCTCAACAAGATCCTTGCAAATCGAATCCAGCAGCATATAAAAAGAATCATCCACCAAGATCAAGTGGGATTCATTCCTGGGTTCCAGGGCTGGTTCAACATTCGCAAATCAATCAACGTGATACATCATATCAATAAAAGAAAAGATAAAAACCATATGATCCTGTCAATAGATGCAGAAAAAGCATTTGGCAAAATACAGCATCCCTTCTTAATAAAGACTCTCGAGAAAGTTGGGATAGAAGGAACCTACTTCAACATCATCAAAGCCATCTATGAGAAGCCCTCAGCAAACATCAATCGCAACGGGGAAAAACTGAGAGCTTTCCCCCTGTGATCAGGAACACGACAGGGATGTCCACTCTCACCACTGTTGTTTAACATAGTGCTGGAAGTCCTAGCATCAGCCATCAGACAACAAAAGGAAATCAAAGGCATCAGAACTGGCAAAGAAGAAGTCAAACTTGCACTTTTTGCAGACGGCTTGATACTCTACATAGAAAACCAGAGAGACTCCACCAGAAGCCTACTGGAACTGAAACAAGAATTCAGCCAAGTTGCAGGGTACAAAATCCATGTACAGAAATCGGTTGCATTTTTATACACCTACAATGAAGCAACAGAAAGAGAAATCAAGAAGCTGATCTCATCCACAATTGAACAAAAAACCATAAAATACCACGGAATAAACCTAACCAAGGATACAAGAGATCTATATGATGAAAACTACAGAACACTTATGAAGGAAATTAAAGAAGACACAAAGAAATGGAAAAACATCCCATCCTCAAGGATGACAAGAATAAATATAGTTAAAATATCATTACTACCCAAAGCAATCTACACATTCAATGCAATTCCAATCAAAATTGCACCAGCATACTTTGCAAAGCTATAACAAACTATCCTAAAATTTGTATGGAACCACAAAAGACCCCGAATAGCCAAAGTAATACTGAAAAATAAAGCCAAAACGGGAGGTATCACCATCCCAGAATTTAGCCTCTACTTCAAAGCTGTAATAATGAAGACAGTATGGTATTGGCACAAAAACAGACACATAGACCAATGGAACAGAATTGAGAACTCAGAAGTGGACCCAAATGTATACAGCCAACTAATCTTTGACAAAGCAGGAAAGAATATCCGATGGAAAAAAGACAGCCTTTTTAACAGATGGTGTTGGGAGAACTGGACAGCAACATGCAGAAGAATGAACCTAGATCATTTTCTCACACCATGCACAAAAATAAACTCAAAATGGATAAAGGACCTGAACGTGAGACAGGAAACTATCAAAACCCTACAGGAGAAAGCAGGAAACAGCCTCCTTGACCTCCACCGCAGCAACTTCTTACTTGACACATCCCCAAAAGCAAGGGAATCAAGAGCAAAAATAAACTATTGGGACCTCATCAAGATTAAAAGCTTCTGCATGGCAAAGGAAACAATCCACAGAAACTAATAGGCAACCAACGGAATGGGAAAAGATAGTTGCAAATGACATATCAGATAAAGGGTTAATATCCAAGAATCTATAAGGAACTCACCAAACTCACACCCGAAAACAAACAACCCAGTGAAGAAATGGGCAGAAGAGATGAACAAACACTTCTCCAAAGAGGACATCCAGATGGCCAACAGACACATGAAACGATGCTCAGCATCGCTCCTCATCAGGGAAATACAAATCAAAACTACACTGAGATACCACCTCACGCCAGTCAGAGTGGCTAAAATGAGCCAATCAGAGAACTCTAGATGCTGGTGGGGATGTGGAGAAACGGGCACCCTCCTACACTGTTGGTGGGAATGTAAACTGGTACAGCCCCTCTGGAAAACAGTGTGGAGGTTCCTAAGGAAACTAACAATAGAACTCCCCTATGACCCAGCAGTAGCACTGCTAGGAATTTACCCAAGGGATACAGAAATGCTGAGGCATAGGAGCACATGGACCCCAATGTTCATAGCAGCACTCTCCACAATAGCTAAAACATGGAAAGAGCCTAAGTGTCCATCAACAGACTAATGGATCAAGAAGATGTGGTTTATCTATACGATGGAATACTACATGGCAATGAGAAAGAATGAAATCTGGCCATGTGTAGCAACATGGATGGACCTTGAGGGTGTTATGCTGAGCGAAATAAGTCAGGCAGAAAAGGACAAATAATCGTATGTTTGCACGTATAGGATTGGGAGGAACTTAATGGAGGACCATGGGGGAGAAGAAGGGGAGAAATGGTGGGGGAAAGGGAGAGAGGCAAACCATGAGAGACTCTTTAATGCTGAGAAACAAACTGAGGACTGATGGATGCAGGGGGGAGGGGGGAGATGGACATGGAGGAGAGCTCTTGTTGGGTTGAGCACTGGGTGTCATATGGAAACCAACTTGACCATAAACTATTTGTAAAAAACAAACAAACAAACAAACACAAAGATGTCCATTTTCACCACTTTTATTCAATATAGTACTGGAAGTCCCAGCCACGCAATCACACAACAAAAGGAAATAAAAGCCATCCAAATCAGTAAGAAGTAAAACTTTCCTATTTGTAAATGACATGATACTATATATAGAAAACCTGAAAGACTCCACCAAGGAATTTCTGGAAGTTATAAACAAATTCAGTACTGTTGAAGGATACAAAATCAATCTATAGAAATGTGTTTCATTACTATACACCAATAATGAAGTCCCAGAAAGGGAAATTAAGAAAACATTGTGTGGAATTTAAAAAACAAAACAGAGGCACTGTTGTATAAGCATCAGACTTCAGCTCAGGTCTGTTCTCACGGTTCATGAGTTCAAGCCCCACGTCAGGCTCTATGGTGACAGCCAGCTCAGAGCCTGGAACCTGCGTTGGATTTTGTATCTCCCTCTTTCTGACCCTCCCCTGCTCATGTTGCCTCTCTCTCTCTCTCTCAGAAATAAATAAAACATAAAAAAACCCAAACAAACTAGAAAAGGAAAATCATAGACAAAGAAACTATAGAGAGGAAACTGATGGTTACTGGAGGGGAGGTAGGTAGGATAATAGGTGAAATAATTCATGAAGATTAAAGGGTACTCTTATCATGATGAACACTGAGTAATGTATAGAACTGTTCAATCACTATATTGTATGCCTTAAACTAATAAAACACTATGTTAACTATATTGGAATTAAAATAAAAAATCTAATAAAAATAAAATATCCTTTGTAAATCATATAAAAACAATGGGTATTCTGTATTTGGGTGAAATGCTGTGAATATATCTGTTAGATCCATCTGGTCCAATGTGTCATTCAAGGCCACCATTCCATTTCTTTGTTATTTTCCTGTCCGGATGATCTATTCATTGATGTAAGTTAGGTGTCAAAGTGCCATATTATTACTGTATGACTATAGATTTCTTCCTTTATATGTGTTAATAGTTTTATGTATTTGGTGCTCCCAATTTGGTGCATGAATATTTACAACTGTCATATCTTCTTGTTTGACTGTTGTGTTTATCGTTACATGTTAACTTTATTTTTTTTACAGTATTTGTTTTAAAGTCTTTTTCCAGTATTGCTACCCTACCTTTCTTTTCACTTCCATTTGCATGATAAATGTTTTTCTGTCGTTTCAATTTCAGTCTTCATGTGTCCTTAGTTCTAATGTGAATTTGTTGAAGGCAGAATATAGATGGGCCTTGGTATTTTATTTATTCACTCACTTTATGTCTTTCAGTGGAAGAATTTCATTCATATACATTCAAAATAATTATTTATAGCTATGTACTTATTGCCATTTTACTTGTCTTATGGCTGTTTTTTTCTTTTTTCTTTTTTTGGTCCCCTGTTCTTTTCTTCTCTTACTCTCTTCTCATGTGGTTTTATGGTTCTTTATAGTGAGTATGCTTCACATCATTCCCATTATTTTTTGCATATCTATGACAAGTTTTAATTTGTGGTTACCATGGGTTTATATATACCATTCCATGCATATAGTAATCTATATTATGTTGATGGCCACTTACGTTTGAACTATTCTAAAGGCACTAAATTTTTAAAACTGTCCCCTACATTTTATGGATATATTTTCATTTTAACATCTTTATATTATGAATACTGCTGCAGATTTTGAGTCTGGAGTTCTCTCTTGCCCAGCAAGAGAGTATATGCAGAATTAAATGGGAGAGGCTAATGTTTGGGAGGAGACAAAAATCCCGAATAAGGGTTTTTACTCCATTTTTATTAGAATCAGAAGGCTTACAAATGTGATGAACATGGAGTAACAGACAATGATACAGTGATCTTTAACTCATGTGTGTGAGAGAAAGGGGGTTTTGAAGATATGTGGTGTTAGGGATTTGGGTCAATATAAAACAAAATCCCAGCGCTGAGTAGAGGACTGTTTAGGCAGGCACTAGGTGCTGTGTCTGTTTCTCTTAACTTGCCTAGGAGATAAGACAGAGCATAATACCTCAGGGTCAACAAGGCAACTTTCTTTTGCTAATTAGCTTTGCTTTGGACATTTTCACCCTGCTGAGGCTGTCCCTGTTTACCGATCATGGATGCTTCCATCCTGTGAAAGCAGCTTTCTGCTTTTGCCCTATGTTGGAGATGCTTTCGCCATTTATTTATCCTGGACACTTTCATCCTGTGGCTTCCCATTAGTATGGTTTTGTACTAAGACTTGTTGACCCACTGATGCAAATTCAGGGACCTCCTAACATTCCCCACAGAATACCTTGACTGAGTTTTATAAATATACTTAATTTTGCTGATTTTGTGCTTAGTTTTTTTTTTTTTAAATTTCTGCTTATCAATTATCCTTTCCATTCAAAGTACCCTTTAACATTTTTGTTAGGCTGGTATGAATTCATTTAACTTTGTTTATCTAGGAAAATTTTAATTTTTTATTATATTTTTAATGTTTATTTATTTTTTAGAGAAAAACAGATCATTAGGGTGGGAGGAGCAGAGAGTGAGAGAGACAGAATTTGAAGCAGGCTCCAGGCTCTGAGCCATCAGCACAGAGCCTGACGCGGGGCTCGAACTCATAGACCATGAGATCATGAACTGAGCTGAAGTAGAACTTAACATACTAAGCCATACAGGCACCCCTATTTAGGAAAATTTTAAATCTCTCCTCTGTTCTGATTGATAGCCTTGTTGGATAGAGTATTCTTGTTGCTGTTTTGTTTCTTTTCAGCACTTCGAATACATCATGGCACTCCTTTCTGGCTTGCAAAGTTTCTGCTGAGAAATCTGCTGATAGCCCTCTGGGATTTCCCTTGTATGTAACTGTTTTCTCTTGCTGCTTTTAGAATTCCCTATCACTACCTTTTGCCATTCTAAATATCTGTCATAGTGTGGAGATCCTTGGGTGATTTTCTTGGGGGCTCTCATTTCTTCCTGGATCTGGATGTTTGTTTTCTTCCCCAGATTAGGGAAGTATTTAGCTATTTTTTCTTCAAATAAATTGTATGCCCCTTTTCTATCTCTATTTCTTATGAGATTGCTACAATATGAATGTCACACTTTATTGTGCCACTCAGTCCCCTTAATCTATTTTCTTATTCTTTTTTTCTTCCCTCTTGTTCACTTGATTGCTTTGCATTATTCTGTCCTCCAAGTACCTGATCTGTTCTGCTTCCTCTGGTCTACTATTTATTCCTTCTAGTATATTTTAAATTTCAGTTATTGAGTTCTTAATTTCTGGTTGGTTCTTTTGTTTTCTATCTCTTTGGTGAGGATGTTACTGAGGTTCTCTACTCCTTTCTGAAGTCCAATGAATATTTTTATGACCATTACTTTAAGTTCTCTATGAAGCATATTACTTATGCTTTATTGAGCTCTCCTGCTTTGATTTTTCCTTGTTCCTCATTTGAGAACTGTTCCCCTATCTCCTCATTTTGTCTAACTCTCCATCCATTTCTATACAGTAGGAAGTTCAGCTATGTCTCTTGCACTTTATAGTAATGGTCTTATGAAGAGGTCCTGTAGTACTCTACAGTGCAATATCCCCTGCTCTTGACAACCTGGTACTTTAGGGGTGTCTCCTTTGTGCACTGTGTGCCCTACTATTGTGTTTATTCCTCATTTGCCTTCAGTCCAGCCATCTGCAATGCTTTTCTTGGCTTGTTTTAGGCAAGGTTATTTTCTGTTGCTAATGGGTCAGTGTAAGTCAGCTTTGAGCTTGTGTTAGGTTAGAATTGGTCTTTGACAGAGCTGCAATGGCACCAAACTGCAGTATGTTCTCCCTGTGTTGCTCCTTGAGAATTTTTCATTGTTGGGTGAGGCTTGAAGTCAGAAAATATTTTGTCCCAACCCACTGCTGGGGCTGCAAACTATTGTGTGTGGCTAACTTCCCCTCTCTTTCGGCCAGGAGTCACTTTGGGGTGGTTCTTGCCTTTTTGGGGCTCCTTGCACACTGCCATGCTTGTGGTGCCATTGATGGACACCTGTCAGGAGCATCATGGATAGTGTGGGTCTTCAAGAGAACATGGGCAGGGCACATGATGCCATCAAAGTCCATGCAGGTGCACCATCAAGGTCCATATAGATGGGGACCTGCAGCCACCCTGGAAAACAACTGCTGGGGTTGGGTTGGATGGGGTAGATCCACAGAAGGGCATGGTGGCATGGTATGCTGTTAGCAAGCTAGGTGGGGATTGTTCTGCCCTGGTTCTCACAGGTGTCCACAAAGCTAGACTCGGGGTAGGAAAGGAAAATGGTGCCCAGTGGCTCTTTAGTTCTTAGAAAACTCTTCTGATGATCCCTTCCCTTTCCAGCATACACTTTGAGATTAGTAAACAAATCTCCCTCTCATATACCCCAGGTATTTTTCAAACTGCTGCTTCTATGCTTATCTCGGGAGAATGGTTATTGTGCTGTCTCTTTAACGGTGGCAACTCAATTTCCTGTCAACTTCTACTTCTCTCAGAGACAAGCTGGCTGATTTTTAAAGTTCCAGGTGTTCAGCCCCACTGACTGTAAAAAGTTGTGATGTTATGTCACTCTGGTTTTCAAAGCCGAATGTTATGGGTATATATCTTCCTATTGCATATACCCCATGCTGGGGGGGACTTGTGTGGGGTCTGATCCTCTCCCCTCTCCATGCCTGAGACCTCCTTCCTCCTTTCAGACAGTCCCATGGGACAGTTCGTCTCCCAACTACATCTCAGCCCTTACTTACCTTTCCAATGTGGCTTCTCTGCATTTAGCTGTGGATAGTCTGTCCTATCAGTGTTTTGGTCATTTTCTGGAGTATTTATACCGATGTGTATGTTTACGTGGATCGTGGGATGGGATGAGCCTAGGATCTTCCTACTTCAGCATCTTCCCTGGAAGTTCTAATTTTCATGAATGCTTTTAATTGAGAACCTTATTTCTTTAATACAGAGCATTTTACAAATGGAATTTTACAAAAACAAGCACGTCAACCATCTTGATCAAGAAAACAATTAATTATCTATAAGAATAAGGGATACCATAGAATAGACAGCATAGAAATATTGACAGTAAAGGGAGGAAAATGTGCTGGGACTTTTAATTCATTTCCAGATTTTACCCTTTATACCCCTCCCCCCACACTTCCCTGATATTTTCACACTATAAAAAATTAGTAGAAGTCCATTTGTAGGAAAAAAAGGTTATATTTTGACACCAATTTTAGTAGTATTTTGTATTTGGAGTTATTAAAAAACATTTACTAAAAATTCAGTTTATTAGCTGGTAGTCATATAGAACTAAGACAGCAATGAAAGACAAAATTTATTAGGACCTTAATGGATTTACAGAAATTCAAAATTACACGGCAGGGGCAGGGCATCACGAAAGAGCATTGATTGGCTGCTGCAGGACCATCTCACAGGGTTTATTTGCCCTGGTGAGTTCACTAGGATCCATGCCATGGCCTTCAGTCTTAGACGTCTACAGTCTGATCTTGGTTGTGTCCCATAATTCATCCAAATCAGGAGGTGAAATTACGCTGATTATCACGGGACTGAAAGATAAAAACACAGAAGGACAATTTATTAATATACTGAGAAAATCAAGTATCATATGAGTCAGATATGACTGTTGAGAAGATAACACCCTACATTCCCTTCTAGGTGGGTTATAAGAAAAACAATTATTAGAGCATTTCTTCATAAACATAAAATCAAAATCATAAGATGCTGATAACTGGCATTTTGCTTTATACTTGATGAGTCTGACTGCACAATGAAAATTTATCTGTCACACAGACCAGATGTTTCTATCTTCATACAAGTTTTTCCCTAAGAAAACTCCTAGGAAGTCTATTTCTGTGTTTATTTTTCTAGGTTTTCTTAAGTGATCAATTGGCCCCAGGTTGACCTCTTCAGTTCTCAACACACTCTAATGTTCTTTAGAAGATCCGTATTCATGTATTTACAGAAATGATAAATGTATATAATGGAACTGTATACCATCCAAACAAAACAGACAAAATTCTTGCCAAACTTCTGCCTTTCTTCAGTCCTCCTATCTCCAGAAGGAAACACAAGTATCACTACTTTCTAAACATTTTTCTATGCATTCAAATGTACACACAGATAGTATTTAAAGTAATCTAAAGTTTTAGATAAGACGTTTTGATAAATTATTAGATCATATCATACATACTATTCTAATTGTTTAGATCCACTTAATAATATCTCAATGATTTTTTAACGTTTATTCATTTTTCAGAAACAGAGAGAGCACGAGTGGGGACAGAGAGAGACACACACACACAGAATCTGAAGCAGGCTTCAGACCAGGCTCAGAGCCCAAAGCGGGGTTCGAATTCATGGATGGGGAGATCATGACCTGAGCCAAAGTTGGACGCTCAACCGACTGAGACACCAGGTGCCCCACAATGATTTTTCTATATCAAAACAGAACTTTCCCAATTTTCAACTGCCTCATATTACATTGTATGAAAGAATAATTTATTTAGTCATTCTTCTGTTAAAAAGCATTTAGCACACATACAACTTTTCTTTATTAAAGTGTATTTGTTCATATGTAGAAGTATTTTTATAGTTTCCACCAAAAAATGTATCAAAGAACATACACATTAAGGTTTTGATATTGCTAAAATAATATTAAATATTGCACTCTCAGGGAGCCTTAGTAGCTCAGTCAGTTAAGTGTCTTGATTTTGGCTCAGGTCATGATCTCATGATCTCATGGCTCGTGAGACTGAGCCCCATGCTACACTCTTCACTGACAGGATGGAACCTACATAGGATTCTCTCTCCTTCTCTCTTCACCCCTCCCCACTTGTGTTCTCTCTGTCTCTCTCTCAAAATAAACTTTAAAAAAAAAACACTCTCATAAACAGTGTATATTTCACTAAATTATTCTTAAAATTGAAGATTATGGAGACTTTTGATTATTGGGAGTATGATGGGCTAAAAGTGGTATCTCATATGGAATTATATTCCTGTGACAGTAATGAAATCAATTTATTATTATTGGACATTTATATTTTGTCTTTTTTTTAAATCTAAGAACCGTCTTTCTTTGAACATTCTTTCATTGAGTTATTTGTGCTTTGATATTACCATATTAGTGTTTTGTACATTCTGGAAGCTAATAATGAATCCATAACATGTCTTTAAAGTGTTATCACATTGTATATAAACTGTTTCCTAAGTTTATGATGTCTTTGATCATAATAAAGATTCAGTGTTTTATACAAAAAAAATTATTTCAAAGGTAATGGATATTCAAACAAGGAACAATATGAAATGTACAATGACAATATTAATATTTTCTCCCCACAAACTTCACTCCCCATTTCCAAGGTTAACAGATGTTGAAAGTCTGAGGTGGCAGAGATGTCAGCAAGTTGATGGTATAGGAGCTTCTAGTGCTCTTCTCACAGAAACATCAAATTGAACAGCTATCTATGCAAAGACATATCTTTCCAGGAGCTGAGAATTTCAGGTGAGGGATTAAAGCACCAGGGTGGAGTAGAGACATAGGAAAAGATGAACTAAAAAAGGTAGCAAAGACTCTCAAATTACCCCGTATGCTGTCAGTCTAGCACAGAGACCTTGTTCCCATCGGGGAAAGAGAGTTACATGAATATCTCACTTCACTATGAACCCAATCACAAGGCCCAAACCAGTGCCATGCCAGCCCCAAAGGTCCAAAGCACTAGGAAGGGTGCCAAAGGCCCAGGTCCCTAGCCCACTCTAGTGCCAAAGTGGTGCCCAAGGATATGGACCCAGACAAGCTCCTAGAGACCATATCTTGGCCTACCCCAGCACCTCATCAGTTTCTGTGGATACAGCTTCCAGAACACCTCCCAGAGACAGACACAACCTCTAGATTTTCTCCTCCTGCACAAGCACCATGATTTTTCTAGCATCAGGTAGGTTTTCATGGATCTAGAACCCGATCTCCTGCCCCAGGCTGGTCTCCAGAAATCCAATATCAAAACCCACTCCACAACATGGTAGCCCCCATGGATCCAATATTTCGATTGGCTCCTCTTGCCCCGACCCATAAACTGGCCTAGCACTGGGTGAGCCACATCAAAATCAGTTACCAGACAACCTCTTGTGAACCTGGTTCTCAGCCAGCACCAGCACCAGGCCACCCCCTGCAGAGCAAGTCATTAATCCAGAACCTGCAGCCCTAGACTCCTGGATGACACCATGGTTCTGAGTTAACCATAGCACCAGGCTTGCTGCAGAAGACCTAGGATCTCAGGCAGTTTCTGGGCTGATGGTCAGCCTTGGTGTCAGGCCATATATTAAAGACAAAACTTCTAATTTGGCTACTATTAATCAAGAATCCTTGCTGACTCCCACAGACAAAGGGCTGAAACCCATTATGGTGGACACTGACACCAGGCCCACCTCTTATACCCAAACACCATTCCATTCCCAGGGAAACAGGCTCTAGATCAATCCTGCTAGAACCAAGCACAAGGCCTGACACCTCTTGACCAAAGTATCAGGCCTGTCTTCTGGAGGACTGCACCAACAAGACTACCCACAGACTCCACGAAGAGGCCCAACCAGAATCTATCAACAAGTTAACTAGAAAAGAGATTTTCTTCCAAAGGAAAGAATGTAAAGAATGTAAATATGCTTACTTTTTCAAATATACAGGCACCAATATAAGGCCACAAGAATCACAAATCATTAAAAAAACATGATGGCACCAAAGAAAACGAACATAGTAAGTGCTTCTAAAGAAATGGAAATCTCTGAATTGTCTGTACAAGAATTCAGAAGAATCCTCTTAAAGAAACTTACTGAACTAAAAGAAAAAAATAGACAACTCAATAAAATTAGGAAAACACTGCATAAATAAAACAAGATTTTAAAAGACATAGAAGCCTTTTTTATCATATTTATTCAATTTATTTATGTAAATTCAAGATAGTTAACATACAATGTAGCATTGGTTTCAGGAGTAGAACTCAGGGATTTATCACTTAATATAACACCCAGTGCTCATCCCAACAAGTGCCCCTGTTAATATCCATCCCTCATTTAGTTCATCCCTCCACCGACCTCCCCTCCAGCAACTCTCAGTTTGTTCTCTGTATTTAAGAGTCTCCTATGGTTTGCCTCTCTCTCTTATTTTTCCTTCTTTTTCCCTATGTTCATCTGCTGTGTTTCTAAATTTCGACATATAACTCAAATTATAGTTTGTCTATCTTGGACTGACTTATTTCTCATAGCATAATACATTCTAGTTCCATCCCCCACATTGCTGCAAATGTTAAGATTGCATTCTTTTTCATCGCTGAATAGTATTTTAGTGTATATATACACCACGTCTTCTTTATCCATTCATCAGTCAGTGGACATTTGGGCTCTTTCCATAACTTGGCTATTGTTGATAGTGCTGCTATAAAGATTGGGGTGCATGTGGCCCCTTAAATCAGCATTTTTGTATCCTTTGGATAAATATCTAGTAGTGCAATTCCTGGACTGTAGGGTAGTGCTACTCTTAATTTACTGAGGAACCTCCATACTGTTTTCCAGAGTGGCTGCACCAGTTTGCATTCTCACCAACATTGCAAAAGGGTTTCCCATTCTCCACATCCTCGCCAAAATCTGTAGTTTCCTGAGTTGTTAATTTTAGCCATTCTGACAGATGTGAGCTGGTATCTCATTGTGGTTTTAATTTGTGTTTCTCTGATGATGAATGATGTTGAGCATCTTTTCATGTGTCTATTAGCCATCCAAATGTCTTCTTTGGATAAGTGTCTATTCAGGTTTTTTGCCCATTTCTTCACTGGATTATTTATGTTTTGGGGATGTTGAGTTTGACAAGTTCTTTATGGATTTTGAATACTAATCCTTTATTCGATATATCGTTTGCAAATATCTTCACCAATTCTGTCAATGGCCTTGTAGTTTGTATGATTGTTCCCTTTGCTGTGCAGAAGCTTCTTACATTGATGAGGTCCCAATAGTTCCTTTTTTGCTTTTGTTCCCCTTGTCTTCCAAGACATGTTTAGTAAGATGTTGCTGCGTTTGAGGTAAAAG
Source organism: Proteles cristata cristata (assembly GCA_017311185.1). Classification (NCBI taxonomy): domain Eukaryota; kingdom Metazoa; phylum Chordata; class Mammalia; order Carnivora; family Hyaenidae; genus Proteles; species Proteles cristata. The sequence goes on from JAESUZ010001997.1 coordinate 102,730, forward strand.
AGGTAGTTGCCTGTTTCATCCTGTAGGATTTTGATGGTTTCCTGTCTCATATTTAGGGCTTTCATCCATTTTTACTTTATTTCTGTGTATGGTGTAACAAAGTGGTCCAGTTTCATTCTTCTACGTGTCACTGTCCAGTTTTCTCAGCACAATTTGCTGAAGAGACTTTTTTCTTTCTTTCTTTTTTTTTTTTAATGTTTTATTTACTTATTTCTAGGAGAGAGAGAGACAGCATGAGCAGGGGAGGGTCAGAGAGAGAGGGAGTGACAGACTCTGAAACAGGCTCCAGGCTCCTGGCAGTCAGCACAGAGCCCGACGCAGGGCTCGAACCCACGAACCGCGAGATCATGACCTGAGCGAAAGTCGGACACTTAACCGACTAAGCCACCCGGGCACCCCGAGACTGTCTTTTTTCTATGGGATACTCTTTCCTCCTTTATTGAAGATTAGTTGGCAATGCATTTGTGGGGTCCACTTCTGGGTTCTCTATACCCTTCCACTCATCTAACGTTTCTGTGCTAGGAACATACTGTCTTGATGATTACTCCTTTGTATCATAGTCTGGAACTGTGATACCTCCAGCTTTGGTTTTCTTTTTCAAAATTGTTGTCAACATTACTTTTACACCGATTATCTCCTCTGCTTCTTCCATCCTCACTGTTACTATATCTACTTTGTTTTGCATCACGGTTATAGCATTTTAAAATTCATCTTGACTAGTTGTTAGGTCTTTGATCTCTGCAGCTAGGGTTTCTATGGTGTCTTCTATAGTTTTTTTCAAGCCCAGCTAGTAATCAAATAACTCCCTCTAAATTCTTGTTCACATATATTGTTTTTTTAAAAATAGTTTATTGTTAAGTTGGTTTCCATATAACACCCAGTGCTCATCCCCACAAGTGCCCTCCTCCATGCCCATCACTCCTCTTCCCCTCCCTCCCACCCACATCAGTCCTCAGTTTGTTCTCAGCATTCAAGAGTCTCACGGATTGTTCATAACTGTTTTTGAGCAAGTCCCTGGCTGTGATTTCTTCTTGGAACTTTCTTTTGGGGAGTATTCCTCTGTATTGTCATTTTTTGCTAAGTTTCTATCTTTTGTGTGTTTTAAAAGGTTGTTATGTTTTCTGCACTTGAAAGTATTACTATATTAAAAAAGGGTCATACAGTATCCTGGGTTTGGCACTCCAGGAAGTGTTTCTAGTGTATGCTGTGTGCACTCTGCTGTTGTGATTTGGCTGTTCTTTCCCACTGGTCAGTCCTCTGCAAAGCTCCTCTTTGCTTGCAGTGACAAAGTGATTGGACTTTTATTTTTTTTAATTTATTATTTTTAATAGTTTACTGTTAGTTGGTTTCCATGTAACACCCAGTGCTCATCCCCGCAAGTGCCCTCCTCCATGCCCATCACCCCCCTTTCCCTCCCCCCCATGACCCAGCAATAGCACTACTAGGAATTTACCTAAGGGATAAAGGAGTGCTGATGCATAGGGGCACATGTACCCCAATGTTCATAGCAGCACTCTCAACAATAGCCAAGACATGGAAAGAGCCTAAGTGTCCATCAACTGATGAATGGATCAAGAAGATGTGGTTTATCTATACAATGGGATACTATATGGCAATGAGAAAGAATGAAATATAGCCATGTGTAGCAACACGAATGGAACTTGAGGGTGTTATGCTGAGCGAAATAAGTCAGGCAGAGAAGGACAGCTACCATATGTTTGCACGTAAAGTGTTTGGACTTTTAACAGGTGTGCTTTGATTTGTTTGTCAAAGTAACCCTGGAAAAAGATGTGTGGGGGATCCTGATCCCATTAATAGAGAAAAAGGAATGATAACAGGAAAAAAACAGAATCAATAAACTATAAGGCTGATTGCAAGGAAAAGGGGAAAAAAAGAGAAAAAAGCAGAAGAAAAGAGAAAAGAAAGAAAAAGAAAAGAAAACCCTGACCAAAAAAAAAAAAAAAAAAAGATAATAGGAAATTAGAAAAAAACAAATCAGAAACTATGAGCCTGATTCCTCCCCCCGAAAAAAGGAGGTACAAATGAAAAGTAAAAATAAAAGAGTTGTCTGTTGGTGCCTGGGGGTTGTTCGGGATGCTGGTCTGGAAAATAGGCTGGCTCTATTGGCTTAGTGTTAGTCTTGGCCCAGTAAATGAGCAGCTGCCAAGCATGGAGGGGCAGGGTTTGGTGTAAGCTTGTCTTACCTCCACTAGGGACCACTGTGTTGTTCTGTGAAGTCCCACCCTTCTGTTGGTGGGGGTGGGGGGATAGTGCCCCCATAATCTTAAACTCCGAGATGCAGGATCTCACCCACTGCTGTTCAGGAAGCCCTCATGGATTAGCAAGGAAAGCCAGCTTTCCCTGTCTCAAAACCCTCTTGTGATTTTTCTTTGATGCTCAGCTGTGGTTCAAAAATCTAAAGTCTTAAAGGGTCCGGCGTACCAATGGGATTCAAAACCCAGTCTTAAAGGACCTAGCACTTGGTGCTTGGCTGGGATTCCAAACTTAAAGTCTTAACAGATCCAGCACTTGGAACTTGGATGGGATTCAAAACCCAGTATCTTAAAGGACCTGGCTCATGCAGCTGGGATTCATACCCAAAGTCTTAATGGACTGGAATGGTGTGGATCTGCTCCCCTACTCTGGAATAGAGCCTCTGCACACTATTTATGAAAGGCCGTTGGTTGGCAACTGCAGGGTCATTTGTTTGGAGAGGCAAAAAATTATCTTCCAAAATACTCCAGGAAGGGGAATGTTCTCTCCCAGTGCACCGCTTAGATTGCTACACCATTTTATGCACTCTGGGGCCGGCTCCCTCCTCCCCAGGAATATGCATCTCGGGATCTGAGCTCCAAAAGCTGTTTGCAAAAAAAGAACTGGGACACTCAGTATTTCTGCACCCCAGTCCGTGGTCCAAAAAGGTTTTCCTTTTGTGCTAACTCAATGTGAACTTTCTCAATTCTTCACTTTTTCTCTCCCATTTGTCTCTACAGGTAAAGGTTTTCTTCTACTCCATAGCTCCAGCATTTTCTCTCTCCTAGTTCACATCCACACACCTCACACCTGTGCAGCTTTTTCCCTCCAACTGTGGAGACCCTTCTACCACTTAGTAGAACACTCCTGGGTGTTTCAAGTAATCTGATCTCAATAAAGTTGTATTTGAGGGATGAGAAAAACCCAGAGTTCCCCTACTTTTCCGCCATCTTAACTCTCCTCACTTCCTACCTTTTTTGCTGTGGTCTCCTTTCTCCTTTTAGTTGTGGAGATTGTTCTGTCAGTTTTCATGACAATTTCTGAGTATTTAGGATGATTTAATAGTTATCTAGTTGTGTTCATGGGATGGAACAGGACTAGGGCCCTCCTACTCTGCCACCATCTTCCCTCTCCCTAGTCCTGGACTTTTACTTTTTGGCTGGGTTTTTAAAATTAATTATCCAATTTCTTTACTTGTAATCTGTGTGTTCAAATTTAATAGTTCTTTCTTAATCAATTTTAGAAGATTATAGATGTCTAAAAATTTATTTATTTTTTCCAGGTTATACAATGTACTGACATATAATTTTTCATAAAAGTCTCTTCTAATCCTTTGTATTTCTCTGGTGTCAGTTGTTACTTCTCTCTCATATGTGATTTATTACTTTTTTTGGTCTTTTCTTTTTTTCTTGATGAGTCTCACTAACGGTTTAACAATTTTGTTTATCTTTCCAAAGAGCCAGCTCTTGGTTTCTTTGTGTTTTTCCATTTTTAAAACCCTCTATGCCATTTACTTCTGCCCTGTTCTTTATTTTTCCTTCCTTCTACTTATGTTGAACTTTGTTCCTTTTTTCCTTTTCTTTTAACTCCTTTAGGTGTAAAGTCAGATTGTTTATTCCAGCTTTTTCTTGTTTCTTGAGGTAGGCCTGTCACTATATATTTCCCACTTAAAACTATTCTCACTGTGTCCCAAAGACTTTGAACTGTTGTGTTTTAATTTTTATTTGTCTCCATGTATTTTTTAATTTCTTCTTTCACTGATTCATTGACTCATTAGTCATTTAGTACCGTGTTGTTTAGCCTTCATGTGCTTGTGATTTTTCCAGTTACTTCGTGATTGATCCCTAATTTCATATTGCTGTGATTGGATAACATGCATCGTAATATTTAAATTTTTGTAAATTTATTAAGACTCGTATTGTGTCCCAACATGTTATCTATTCTGGAGCATATTACATTTACACATGAAAAGAATGTATATTCTGTTCGTTTCAGAGAATGAGTTTTATATATCTATTATGTCCATTTGTTCTGATGTGTCAAAGACATTGTCCATTAATGTTTGCTTTATGCATTTAGGTGCTCCAATATTGGGTGCATAGATATTTATAACTGTAATATCCTCTTGTTGGAATTGATTCCTTTATCATTAGGTAATGTTCTTCTGTGTTTGTTGCAGTCTTTGTTTTAAAGTCTATTTTGTCTTGGGGTGTCTGGCTGGCTAAGTCAGCTGAGCATGTGACTCATGCTCTCAGGGTTGTGAGTTCCAGCCCCACATTGAGTATAGTGATTACTTAAAAATAAATTCCTAAAAAAATAAAATAAAATCTATTTTGTCTAATATAAGTACTTATACTCTGGCCTTTTTTTCACCTCCACTTGCATGGTAAATATTTTCTCCTCTCTTTGCTATTAGTGTGTATCTTTCTTTGGCTCTGAGGTGAGTCTCCTGTAGGCAGCAAATAGATGGGTATTGTTTTTCCATGCATTCGGCCAACCTATGGCTTTTGCTTAAAGCATTTAGGCCATTTACACTTAAATACTTTCTTCATTTTTTAACTTAAGTTCAAATTAGTTAACATACTGTGTAGTCCTGGCTTCAGAAGAACCCAGTAATTCATCTCTTACATATGACACCCAGTGCTGTTCCCCAAAAGTGCCCTCCTTAAGGCCCATCATCCATTTAACCCACTCTCTCACCCACCTCCCCTCCAGCAGTCTTCAGGTTGTTCTCTGTATTTAAGTCTCTTATGGCTTGCCTCCCTCTGTTTTAACCTTATTTTTCCTTCCCTTCCCCTGTGTTCATCTGTTGAGTTTCTCAAATTCCACATGAGTGAAATCATGTCTTTCGCTGACTGACTTATTTGGCTTAGCATACTACCCTCTAGCTCCATACATATTGTTGCAAATGGCAAGATTTCATTTTTTCATCGAGTAGTAGTCCATTGTGTGTGTATGTATGTACATATATATATATGTATGCATATATATACCACTTCTTTATCCACTCATCAGTAATTATTGATATGCTTGTACTTATTGCCATTTTGTTCATTATTTTGGGGTTGTTTTTTTTAATTTCTTCTCTGTTCCTTTCTTCCTCTCCTATTCTCCTTTGTGATTGATACATTTCTGTAGTTTTATGTTTAGTTTATTTCTGTTTACTTTTTGTATATCTACTATAGTTTGAGGTTTGTGGTTACCAAGAGGTTTATATATAGCACCCCAACAACACAGCAGTCTATGTTAAATTGATGGATTTAATTTCAAACATTCTAAAACAAACAAAAAAAAACACAAAAGAAATTGTTTATTTACTTTCTACTTCACATTTTATGTATATGTTATCATTTCTCTACATCTTCTTATTCACAATTTTCATATATGTAATTATGGCCATTTCTTTTCTGCTTAAAGAAGTTTTCTTAACATTTGTTGTAAGACTGGTTTAGTGGTGATAAACTCCTTTAACTTTTCTTTGTCTGGAAAAATCTTCGTGTCTTTTTCAGTCTGAATGATAATCTTGCCTGGTAGAGTAATTTTGGTTGTAGAGGTTCCCCCCCACCCCCACCCCCAGCGCTTTGGATATATCCTGCCACTCTCTTCTGGCTGCAAAGTTTCTACTGATAAATCAGTTGACAGTCTCATAGGCTTTCCCTTTTAGGTAACTGTTTGTTTCTCAATGCTTTGAAGATGTTTTTATCATAAACTTTTGACATTTTAATTACTATATGTCATGGTCTGGTCCTCCTTGGGTTTATGTTGTTTGGAGCTCTTTGTGCTTCTTGAACCTGGATGTCTATTTTCTTTCTCAGGTTAGGGAACTTTTCAGCTATTTCTTCAAATTAGTTTTCTGCCTCATTCTTTCTCTTTTCGTCTCGGACCCCTATAATGAATTTTTTTTTTCTTTTTTAGCTTTAGATCCCTTAAGCTATCCTTGTTTTTAAAATTCTTTTCTCTTTGTTGTTTACCTTGGGTACTTTCTATTATACTGTCCTCCAGATCACTGATACATTCTCCTGCATCTGTTAATCTGATTTCCTCTAGTGTATTTTTTATTTCAGTTACCTTATTCCTCAACTCTAACTGGCACCCTATTTTTTGAATCTCTTTATTGAAGGTCTCACTGAGTTCTTTCACTCCTCTTGTGCCCAGGGCACCTCTCAAGTATGATTATTTTAAGTTCTCATCGGGCATTTTGCTTATCTTTGTTTCATTAGTTCTTTCTCTGAAATTTTGTGTTGTTCTTTCTTTTGCAGCATATTTCTGTTTCTTCATTTTGTTTGACTTTCTGTGTTTGTTTCTATGGACTAGGTGGAACAGCTACTTCCCAAAACTTGAAGGAATCATTTTATGTATGGTTAGCTCCTATGTAGAATGTGTGCTTGGAGAATTTAGCTGACTAACTGAAGCTGTGGATGTCATCGGCTAGGAGCTTCCAAAGTTTAAGAAGTAACTGTCCTGTCAGGGCGGCTAAAGCTGACATGGTCACAGATGGATATGGCCCCTTGGCTTTCCATGCAGTAGGTGCTTTGGCAGGGCAGCTATAACTAAAGTGCATGCAAGCTGTGTTGTTCTGAGGTCTATGCACAGAAGGCACCTTGGCAGGATAGCTATAGCTGAAACAGGTGTTAGCTGAGGTATCCCAGAACTCTCTCCAGATGGTGCTCTGGCTGTGCAACTTGAGCTGAAGGACAGAGTGTGGGCTGGGAGGTCTTGTGGTTTCCCATGCATGGGCACCATGGCAGCTAAAGCAGATGCACGCTGAATGTCACTGATGCCACACTGGGAGGACAGCTGAAGCTGATGTGGATATAAGCCAGGGGGTTCCAGGGTGTTTCACACTGGGTATTCTTTGGTATGGCAGCTAAAACTAAAATGGGTTTAATCTGGAGGATTCTGTGGTCCTCTGTGCAGCAGGTATCCTATCAGGACACCTTAAGCTTAAGTGGATGCAAGCCAGGATTCTAGGGTTCTACATGCTGAAGCACCCTGGCAAGATAGCTGAAGCTGAAATGGATGCAACCCAGGTTGTTCTGGTGCTACCCATGCAGGGAGTCTCTACTGGAATGGTTGGAATTGAGGTGGTATATGTGCTGTGAGGTTCCTGGGCTCTTTTAGTGCAGGGTTCTCTGATAGAGGTGGGTGTAATCCAGGAAACCTAGTGCACTTTGCACAGGGGACACCTTGGCATTATAGCTGAAGTGGGTATAAACAAAGGTGCTCTGGGGGTCTCCACACTGCGGGTGACCCGGTTGGCAACTGAGGCTGAAGTGGTTGGATGCTGGGATGTCCCTGGGTGCTCAGTGCAGAGGATGCTTTGGCCAGCCTACTAGAGCTGAGACCAGTGCAGGCAGGGATATTCTGGGGCACTCTGCACAGAGGTGCCTTGCCAGGGTGGTTAGAACTGATGCAGGTATGGGGCAGAGGGTGTTCCTGGGGTTCTCTGCACAGGGGTCACCCTGGTTAGGCAGCTGGATCCAAAGCAATCATTTGGGAGGTTCTGGAGCACTCTGTAACAGTGGTGTCTTAGGAAACTGTCTGAAGTTGAACTGGCATGGGTCTGGCTGTTCTACGGTGCTTTGTGCCTGTGTCATCTGGGAGCAAAGGATGGAGCTGTAGTGGGCACTGAACAGGGTTGTCTTGGTGTGCACCACCCTGTAGCCACCTTAGTGGGGTGGCTAGGGCTGGTGTAGGCTAGGGGACCATGATTCACTGAGGTGGTAGGATGGTTAGGTCACACAAACTGCGCAATGATCTCTGCTTTCAAGGTGGAGGGCGAGCATAGACCTTGTCAGGCCATCTCACCCGGAGAAAGTTCCAGCAGTTCCCTGCCATTTGACAAGAGCTCTGAGGCTGACTCTTTAATAAACTGATTGCTCTTTAAACCACAGCCTTGTGCCAAAGGACAGATGAATCTTTTCCTAGTCCCTCAATACTATTCCTCCCCACTGCAGTTGCAGCACCAGAGGTGGGGTTCCTCTTTTTCTTACTATGTATCTGCCTTGCTGTTCTCTTTTACTGTTCTTTCATTGTGCAGAAGCTGCTTAGTGGACTGTCAGTTCTTCTTCAGAAAAAAAATTGGTCTATAAATAGGTATAATTTGGTGTGTTCCATGGAGAATGTTCTCCTAAGTCACCATCTTGGACTGGAAACCTTGCATCCCACAAGCTTTAGTATGTTGTTTCCAGTTGTTTTTGTAGGTGTTTTTCCCCCCTCTAGACGTTTTCTGATTTCCTTTTTGAATTCTTCTTTTGTTTATTGTCTTTGATTTTACAGGAGTGTGTTCTTTTTCACATACTGGTGAAATTTTCTGTTTTTCTCTCTTTTTTTAAAAAATTTTTAATGTTTTATTTATTTCTAGGAGAGAGAGAGAGAGAGAGACAGCATGAGCAGGGAAGGGTCAGAGAGAGAGGGAGTCACAGACTGAAACAGGCTTCAGGCTCTGAGCTGGCAGTCAGCACAGAGCCCGACACAGGGCTCGAACCCATGAACCGTGAGATCATGACCTAAGCGAGAGTCGGACGCTTAACGACTAAGCCACCCAGGGGCCCCTCCTGTTTTTCTATTGATATTGTTTTCTAACTTCAAATTATTATGTTTGGAAAATACACCTGATATGATTTCAATATTTTGAAATATTAAAAGTTACTTTGTGACTACTATACGATCTATCCTGGAAAATGTTTCTGTGTGCTTAAGAAAAATTATGCATTCTGCTGCTATTAGGTGGACTGTTTTCTATGTGTTTTTTAGGTCCATTTAATCTAAAATGGACTTCAAGTCCATTATTTTAATATTCATTTTCTGCCTCTACGATCTATTCATTGTTTACAATAGGGTACTGATGTACCCTAGTATTATTGCATTGCTATTTTTTCCTTCTCATCTGTTAATAATTGTTTAATATATTTAGGTGCTCTAATATTGGGTGAATATGTTTACGGTTCTTATATCATCTTCTTAAATTATCCTATTATTATAGAATTACATTTACCTGTATTCACCTTTTGACTTATTAAACTATTTTATCTGATATAAATATAGCTACCCCTGTTTCTGCTGATGTACATTTTGCATGGAATATCCTTTCCATACCTTCACTTTCAGAAACAAAGAAATAACAACATCAAAAAGACTCTTAAATGCATTTCCATAATTTTAAGTGAGTTTGCTGTAAGCAGCATATAGTTGGGTGTCACTTTTTTACCCATTCAGATACTCTATACCCTTTTATAGAGGAATTTAAATGATTTTCATTCAGACTAATTATTTATTAAGAACTTACTACTATGATTTTTAAGTTATTTTCTGATTCTGTTAAAGATCCTTTGTTCCTTTCTACCTCTCTTGCTGTTTCATTTGTATTGATGACTTTTGTAAAATTATGGATTGATTTATTTCTCTTTGTCTTTGTGTATGTACTATAGGTATTAGCTGTCTAGTTACAATAAGGTTTTCATAATATATCTTATAAGTCTATTTTAGACCGATAATAATGTCAATTGTATATAGAAATTTCAAACATTTTCTTGTCCCTATCCCACATTTTATGTCACAATTTTTTCTTCATTTTATTGTTCTTGTCTCTTCATTTTAATTGAGATATAATTGAATTATAACATTATATTAGTTTTAGTTGTACAAAATAATGATTCAATATTTGTATGCATTGTGAAAGAGCCACCACAATAAGTAAAGTTAACATTCACGACCATACATAATCATAACTTTTTTTCTTCATGAGGGCTTCTTAGCAACTTTCAAATATGCAGTAAAGTATTATTAACTATCATTGCAATGCTATACATTACATCTCCATGACTTATTTGAAATTTGGAAGTTTGTACTTTTGGAGTACCATCACCCATCTTGCCCACTGCAGGCCACACTTCTAGTAAACACCAATCTGTTCTCTGTATCTACAAGCTTTTTTGTTTCCAGGTGATTAGATTTCACATATAAGTGAAATCCTACAGAATTTGACTTCCTCTGTCTGATGTATTTGACTTAGCATAATGCCTACAGTGTCCATCCCCGATATTGCAAATAGCAAATTTTCATTCTTTTTTTAAATGACTGAATAGTGTGTGTGTGTGTGTGTGTGTGTGTGTGTGTGTGTGTGTTTGTGTGCGCACGCGTGTGTGCATTCATGTGCATGTGTATGTGTGATACCTTCTTTATCCATTTATCTATCAATAGACACTTAGGTCATTTCCGTATCTGAGTGACTGTAAATAATGCTGTAATGAACAGTGGTGTAGATATAATTTTGAATTACTGTTTTTGTTTTCTTCATATGAAACCCAGAAATGAAGACTGAATCATATGGTAGTTTTAGCTTTACTTTTAAAAAATGGTTTTAATGTATTTTATTTATTTATTTATTTATTTATTTATTTATTTATTTATTTATTTATGAGAGAGAGACAGAGCACGAGATGGGCAGAGAGAGAAACAGACAGACAGGCTCCAGGCTCTGAGCTGTCACCACAGAGCCTGACATGGGGCTTGAACTCACAAACTGTGAGATCATGACCTGAGCTAAAGTCAAACGCTTAACTGACTGAGCCACCCAGGAGCCCCATATTTTTAACTTTTTAAAAGTAAGCTTTATGCTCAATGTGGAGTTGAACTCATGACTCTGAGATCACGAATCACATGTTCAATCAACTGAGCCAGTCAGGTGCCCCTCTATTTTCAATTTTTTTAAGGAACCTCCATATTGTTTTTTCATAGTGGCAGCACTAATTTACATTCCCACCAATAGCGTATAATTGTCTTTTTTGACATCGGTGCAAACATTTATTTCTTGTCTTTTTGCAAAAGACACTCTAATAGGTGTAAGCTAATAATTCACTGTGATTCTGATTTGCATTTCCCTGATGATTAGTCATGTTGAACATCTTTTCATGTACCTGATAGCCATCTGTATATCTTCTTTAGAAAAATATCTATTCATTTCCTAGGACTATTTTTTTTATCAGATCATTTGTTTTTTAGCTAATGAGTTGTACGTGTTTTTTTAATATATGTTTTGTTCTTTTTTCTTTTCTTTTTTCTTTTTTTTTTTTTACAAATAGTTTATTGTCAAATTAGTTTCCACATAACACCCAGTGCTCATCCCCACAAGTGCCCTCCTCCATACCCACCCTTCCTCCCCCCCACATCCACCAGTCCTCAGAGCCTAAGTGTCCATCAACAGATGAATGGATCAAGAAGATGTGGTTTATCTATACCATGGAATACTACATGGCAATGAGAAACAATGAAATCTGGCCATGTGTAGCAACATGGATGGACCTTGAGGGTGTTATGCTGAGCGAAATAAGTTTAATATATGTTCTGAATACTAACCCCTTATCAAATATATGATATACAAATATTTTCTCCCATTCAGTAGGTTGCCTTTTCATTTGCTGATGGTTTCCTTTAATGTACAGAAGCTTTTTGGTTTGATATAGTCCCAATTGTTCATTGTTTTCTTTTGTTGCTTTTGCTACTGGAGTCAGTTCAAAAAAATCATCAACAAGACCTATGTCAAGGAGCTTACCTACTAAGTTCTCTTCTAGGGAATTGTATGGCTTTAGGTCTTATATTCAAGTCTTTAATCTATTTTGAGATATTTTTTGGAAGGTAGAAGATATGGTCCAGTTACATTCCTTTGCATATGGCTGTCCTGTTTGTCTGGCACCATTTATTTTTGGCTTCTCTGTAGCAATTAATTGACCATATATGCATGGGTTTATTTCTGGGGTCTCTATTAGGTTCCATTGATCTATGTGTCTATTTTTATACCAACATCATATTGTTTTGATAACTATACTTTTGTATATAGTTTGAAATCAGGAAGTTTTGTTCTATCTCAAGATTGCTTTAAACAATTTAGGGTTTCTTTACGATTCCATACATATTTTAGGATTCTTTCTACTATTTCTGTAAGAAGAGCAATTGGAATTTTGAAAGGGATTGGATAGAATCTGTAGATAACTTTGGTTAATATTAACATTTTAACAATATTAATTCCTCCAATTCATGAGTATGGAATACACTTCCATTTTTTTTTTTTTTAATTTCTTGCAAGAGGGCCTTAAAGTTTTTAGTGTACATGTCTTTCAAATCCTTGGTTAAACTCATTCCTAGGTGCTTTAATAGATTTGATGTAATTATAAAATGGATTTCCTTCTTAATTTCTTTTTCTTGTTCAGTATTAGCATGTAGAAATGTAACTAATTTGTTTTGCATATTAATTATGTATCCTGCAAATGTACTGAAAATTTAAAGTTGTAACAGTTATTTTGGTGGAATACTTAGGATTTTCTATGTAAAATATCATGCGATCTAAAGATAGTGAAAGTTTTACTTCTTATTTTCCAATTGGTGTGTTTTTTGCTACTGTGTTTTTGTTTGTTTGCTTGTCTAATTGCTGTAGCTAGTACTGGCACTTTTATGTTGAATTGAAGTGGAGAGAGTGTGTATCCTTTTCTTGCTCCTGATCTTAGAGAGTCAAGATTTTAATGTTTTGCCACTGAGGGTTTGTCATAAATGTCCTTTATTATGTTGAGGTACATTTCTTCTATACCCACTCTGTTGAGAGGTTTTATCATAAAAGGATGATGAATTTTGTCAAATAAATTTTCTGTATATATTGAGATAATCATATGATTTATATTCTCCATTTTGTTTATATGGTGCATCATAGCATTTATTTGTGGATGTTGAAATATCCCTGCATCTCAAGAATAAATCCTACTTAATCATGGTATATGATCCTTTTAATGTGTATTTTAACTTGCCTTGCTAATATTTTGTTAAAGATAAAGGGTACAAGTTCAGTAGGATGCAGAATCTCGGATTCTGAGGAAGGTGCAAGAGTGTATTCTCCAAGCAGTTCTGTCAGCTAAGGTCAATATAGAAAATACTATATGTACCATAGTGGCCAAGTTTGCAAGTCTCCTGCACCTTTGTGGTGGAAGTGGTGGATACAGCCATTGGATTCCTTGGAGGCAAAAGCTATTAGGGTTGTTTGATTTTACTTTTGCACCCATGGAAGGAAGTTCTAACCAAAGAGGTCCTACTTGGAGCCAAGTCTTGTATGCTGCCACTCAGTGACAATAGCTAGGGTTTTGGCCTCAGAGATATGTGGAACTGCTATGGCATCTGAAGCTAGGGCACAGAAGTACTTACATTTAACATAGTGCTGGTATCAGATTTCAGGGCATGTGCACAACACATACTGAACTTGGTCTGAGTCACTGGGACTTAGCATGTGACAAAGGTCCTAGAAGAAAAAGAGGCAGGATGCAGCTGAATCAGGAGCTTACGGCTGACATATTATAGCAGTGGCCTAGGCTCAGGGAAATGGGTACAGTGACAGCATGCCCTGGAGTTCAAAGTGTGTTCTCAGAAACAAGAGGGGAGTATGCAGAAAACAAGACACAGGTCTTAGTGATGGAAGTCAAAGTCCTAACTTAGGAACCAGGGATGAGGGGCGTTAACAGCAGCAGAATGGTCCTAGTGTTAGTAATCATATTTGCTACTTGCCATATAAGAAACTAGACATAGCACAGTAGCAGGTACTGATGACAGATCAAAGCAGCAACTCAGGATCTAGAGGGAAGGGCAAAAACTAGCAATAGTATGTATGGCCACAGAAACTCAAAACCACAAATCAGAAACTGTAGGAAGTGCTCAGGGTAAGAGCAGATCAGCTTCAGTGAAACCTAAACTTAGAACACAGCCCCAGATGACAAGTCAAAGGCAAGACTTAAAACACAGGAAATAAAGGACATCACAGCAATAAAACAACTTATAGACAATGTGAATCTGAAGAGCAGCAAGCAGCTCTCCTGAGTACAGGACATGACATGGTGAAAATACAAGTACCTGGAAGGAGAAGACATTGAGAACACCAAGGAGAAACTGAGATAGAGTCAGCATTGTGGGACCATGTGGCAGCCAAGGCAGCAAATAGTACAGATTCAGAGTGGTGACTAGCATGGAAAGATCATACTATTTTCAATTTCCCTAAGAAGTGAAATCTTTCCAGAGGAATGACTCTAGGTGATAAACATATAAAGCTGAAGGAAAAAGTAACACAGGTAACATTATTTTAATATTTTTCTATATGACTACTAGAGTTTTAAGATCTGTGGAATACCTAGAACATTGCTTTTAACTTAGGAAATAATTTCTTT
>JAESUZ010001998.1:0-47994 GCA_017311185.1 Proteles cristata cristata
GTATGAGGCAAAATTGGAAATAGAATGAACAGGCAGAAGGAATAAGAAGCTTTTTTCAAAGAGCTAAAGGGTGGAATATGGTTGGATAGGTGAGAGAAGGATGCTGGTGTTATCCAGAGAAACTATATAGTCTAATTACTCCAGAGAAAAAGAGATGATAAGGTAGGTAGGTGTAGAATTTACATCTACAGAATGGACTAAATGTGACTCTTTAAGCAAACCGGTGACCAGAGTTAATCAGGTCAGTGTTCCGGGAAAAAAGAAAAAAACAAAAACAAAACAAACAAACAAAAAAACACACAAAAAAGGAGGGAGGCAGCTCTCTAGCAGTGATGGCATGGTGTGATCCAATGAGACAGGCGGGAGAACTGCCTTGTCGGTTGTGAGGAGGAGAGTGGCAGCGCTCCAGTTCCTTCTTGAACTATGCGCTGCACCTCGCTTTTTTGGGTGTGTAAACTCCCCGTGCTGGGGGTGCAGCCAAAGTGGGTCTCATTCTTTAACCAAGGCCAGGCGTAGTTTTCAAATCCCAGTCCACGCGCCCCACTGAAGTTGCCATATACACAGCCTCCCAGGCGATCCCCTCAGGGCAATTCCAAGCCTCTTGCCTAGCCCTGGGGATGAAGCCAGAATCACTGCTCCCTTCTCCTCCAGTTCGGGTTAGCAAGCAAGGACTTAGGTTTGCCTGGGGGGAAACCGGGTCCCTCTGTGTCTCGTGTTTCGACACGAACTTGCAGGCAAATCTCCCAGATTTAAGCCCTTCGCCTTCCCTCTAGGGGTCCAGCCAGCCAGGAGCACAATGGTGCGGTCTGCGCGCGGACTCTCTAGGGGTCCAGCTTGCCAGGAGCTCCAAGGAGTGGTTGGTGTGCAGCATTTCCCGGACGAGTTGGCGCGCGGGGACCTGGCACGCAGGAATTTGGTGTGCACAGTCCTTCTGTGCCCCGAGTGGAGGTTTTTCTGTTCCCAGCGACAGGGATCGTGTCTTGAGTAGTTTCAGACTCTCTCTTTCCCCTCTCACTCCCCACAGAGGGGTATCGCCCTGACCCTGTGAGTCTCTGATCCCGGCCCGATTTTATCTTCACCAGTTCGCACTCACGTTAGAAGGCTTTCTCAGTGGATTCTGCGTCCTTTTTCTCCCAGTCTCTTGGGTTCTGTAAGGTTTCCTATGGCTTCAGATCTTTTCCGTGTGAGATATGGGGGCGAGTGCAATGCACGGAGCACCCTATTCTCCACCACCTTGCCCCTTTCCTCTAGTAGGGTGTTCTTTAACCTCCGTGTTTTTGGAGGTTTTCCAGTGTTCTTCCTGTGATTCAAGTTTCCTAAGCATTGTGATCTCAAAGTGTGCATGGTATGATCTCAATTCTTTTATATTTATTGAGGACTGCTTTATGTCCCAGTATGCGATCTACCTTGGAGAATGTGCCATGCGCACTTGAGAAGAATGTGAATTCCATGACCGCAGGATTTAGAGTTCCAAGTATATCTGTCAAATCCATCTGGTCCAATGGGTCCTTCAAATGCATAGTTTTTTTAGTGATTTTCTGTCTAGCTGATCTATCCATTGCTGCAAGTGGAGTATTAAAGTCCCTTCCTATTAGGGGGACTTTCTTATCCATAAGTTTGTTTCTGTTTGTGTTTAATTGTTTTATATATTTAGGTTCTTTCGCATTCGGTGCATAAACATTTATAACTAATAGTTCTTCTTGATGGATAGACCCTGTAAGTATTATATAACACCCTTCTTCATCCCTTGTTACTGTCTTTACTTTAAAGTTCAGTTTGTCTGATATAGGTATAGCTACCCCAGCTTTCTTTTGACTTCCAGTAGCATGATATACATTTCTCCATCCCCTTACTTTCAATCTGAAGGTGTCTTCCAATCTAAACTGCGTTTCTCGTAGACAGCAAATAGATGAATTTTGGTTTTTTATCCATTCTGGTACCCTATGTCTTTTGATTGGGGCATTTAGTCAATTTACATTCAGTGTTATTATTGAAAAATATGGGTTTAAAGTCATCGAGTTCTTTGTGGGATTCATGTTTGTGGTGGTGTCTCTGGTTTCTTGCGTTCCTTGCAACATTTCCCTCAGAACATCCACCTCAGGATTTGTTGTAGGGCTGGGTTAGTGGTGACAAATTCTTTCAATTTCTGTTTATTTGGAAAGACTTTTATCTCTCCTTCTATTCTGAATGACAGGTTTGCTGGATAGAGGATTCTTGGCTGCATATTTTTTCTGTTCATCACATTGAAATTCTCCTGCCATTCCTTTCTTGCCTGCCAAGTTTCAGTAGATAGGTCTAACACCACTCTGATAGGTTTCCCTCTGTATGTTAGGGCCCTTTTCTCCCTAGTTGCTGTCAGAAAATTCTCTTTTTCCTTATATTTGCCAGTTTCTCTATAATATGTCTTGTAGAAGATCAATTTAAGTTACATCTTAAGGGGGGTTCTCTGTGCCTTTGGATTTCTGAGAGAGATAGAATGTGCAAGGGAGGTTCAGAGAGAGAGGGAGACACAGAACCTGAAGCAATGCTCCCAGCTCTGAGCTAGCTATCAGCACAGTGCATAATGTGGGGCTCGAACCCACGAACCGTGAGGTCATGACCTGAGCCAAGGATGGATGCTTAACCGACCGAGCCACCCATGTGCCTTTGCAATAAACTTTTTTAAACAATCTGCTACTGAAATTTTCTATGTCAATATGAATGTTTCTTGATCCGTGTTCTTGTAATGGCTTTGTAAGACTTCAAAGTTTGGGTGAACCAGATTGTATTTAATTATTCCCTTATTAATGGACATTTAGGTAGTTTCCATTTAAAAGTATAATTATAAGTAATGCTGCAATGGAAATCCTCATGTAGGTGTGCATGTGTTACTTGTGCTTGTATAAAGTGAACTTAAGTATCTACTGTGGATAATTGGCTTAAAGTGGGAATTGCTCGATCAAAGAGAATGTGATTTTGGAATGTTCTTAGGTAATGCCTAAATGTCCTTCTGAAAGGCTATTCCAGCTTATATTCACTGCAGTGAATAACAGTGCCGTTTCGTCTATATCCTTGCCAATAATGTGATATCATTGTTTTTTTTTTTTTTTAATTTTCCCATCTGCTGAGTATAAGTGAGCATATGTTTGTTGTTTAATTCCTTATTTGACTTGGTGAAACTTATTTCTCCTTCATTTTTTTATTGACTGATTTTATTCCTACTGTGAATTTACCAGTTGTAATTTTGCTTGTATCTCCATTCGGTTAGTTGTATTTTCTTTTCTTTTCTTTTTTTTTTATAGTTTATTGTCAAGTTGGTTTCAATATAACACCCAGTGCTCATCCTCACAAGTGCCCTCCTCCATGCCCATCACCCCCCTTCCCTTCAGTTGGTTGTATTTTCTTATGGATTTATAGAAATTCTTCATATATTCGGGATATTAACCCCTTGTTAAGTATATAGGTTGTAAATAATGTACCAGGTGTGTGTTTTGTGTCTTTTATTAATGGAGTCTTCACCATAAAGCCGTTTTTAATTTTTTTATGTGTCAGATTGGTTTAATTTTTTTCTTTATGGTTTCTGTGATCTGTGGGATACATAAGAGAGGCATCTTTAAGTTCACTGTTATAAGACCATTTTTCTATTCTGTTCTGGTACTTTCATTGCTTTCGTGTTTGTTTTTACTTCATCTGGAGTTTATTTTTGTGTAAGTAGGAATATAACCTTATCTATTTTCCCAATGCAATTGTTGTCAAATACTAGATTACTAATCTGTCACATTCTCTCCGCAATTCTGTTCATTTACAAATCTATTCTGCCCTGTTTTACTTATTTTAGCATTAGAGTACGTTTTGATATCTAGTAAGGAAGAAAAAATCCGTCCTTATTCTTCTTCAAAATATTTGTCTCTCTTCTCCATCATTATACTGTTGGATATTAGAAGAAGTTCACTAATTTTTGAAAAGCATGATTTTTGCATTGTGCTTGTAATTTCATGCCATCTATGGATTAACTTGGGGATAATTAACATCTTTACCATGCTCAACATTTTTATCTAGGAACATACATTACCATTCATTTGCTTTTCTACCATCACTGCTAGCCAAGTTGTGTCCTATTTTATTAAAGCAATTCTTGCACATTTTGTGTTGTTTATTCTTAGATTTTTAAATATACTATTTAAGGGAGTTGTAGATCTTTACTAAATTACATATCGTGAATGGCTACTGTTTATATAGAAGCAACAATTGCTGTTTCTGCGTGTTGCTCTCATATTCATTTTGTTTCCATCCTGTGTTCTAATCGATCTTCAGCTGATTGTCCTTGGTGTTTTTTCCTTTAATTTATTTTTAATTTTTTTTTTACAAATATTTATTGTCAAGTTGGTTTCCGTATAACACAAGTATCCTCCCCCATGCCCATCTCCATCCTCCCCACCCATACCTATCAGTCCTCAGTTTGTTCTCAGCATTCAAGAGTCTCTCATGGTTTACCTCTCTCCCTTTCCCCCACCATTTCCCCCCTTCTTCTCTCTCCATGGTCCTCCGTTAAGTTCCTCCTAATCCTTCTATACGTGCAAACATATGATATTTGTCCTTCTCTGCCTGACTTATTTCGCTCAGCATAACACCGTCAAGATCCATACATGTTTCTACACATGGCCAGATTTCATTTTTTTCTCGTTACCATGCAGTATTCCACTGTATAGATAAACTACATCTTCTTGATCCCTTCTTCTGTTGATGGACACTTAGGCGCTTTCCATGTTTTGGCTATTGTTGAGAGTGATATGAACATTGGGGTCCATGTGCACCTATGCATCAGCACTCCTGTATCCCTTGGGTAAATTCCTAGAGGTGCTACTTCTGGGTCATAGGGGAGTTCTATTGTTAAATTTTGAGGAACATCCACACTGTTTTCCAGAGGGTCTGCACCCGTTTACATTCCCAGCAAAAGTGCATTCTTGCTGCACTGGATTTCTCCACATCTTCACCAGCATCCAGAGTCCTCTGATTTGCTCATTGTAGCCACTCTGACCAGCATGAGGCGGTATCTCAGTGTGGTTTTGACTTGTATTTCCCTGATGAGGAGGGATGCTGAGCATCGTTTCATGTGTCTGTTGGCCATCTGGATGTCCTCTTTGGAGAAGTGTCTGTTCATAACATCTGCCCATTTCTTCACTGGGTTGTTTGTTTTTCAGGTGTGGAGTTTTGCGAGTTCCTTATAGATTTTGGATATTAACACTTTATCTGATATGTCATTTGCAACTCCATTTCCCATTCTGTTGGTTGCGTATTAGTTTTGTGGATTGTTTCCTTTGCCGTGCAGAAGTTTTTAATCTTGATGAGGTCCCAATAGTTTATTTTTGCTCTTGATTCCTTTGCTTTTGGGGATGTGTCAAGTAAGAAGTTGCTGGGATGGTGATCAAGGTGGTTGTTTCCTGCTTTCTCCTCTAGGGTTTTGATGGTTTCCTGTCTCACGTTCAGGTCCTTTATCCATTTTGAGTTTATTTTTGTGCATGGTGTGAGAAAGTGATCTAGTTTCACTCTTCTGCATGTTGCTGTCCAGTTCTCCCAGCACCATCTGTTAAAGTGGCTGTCTTATTTCCATCGGATATTCTTTCCTGCTTTGTCAAAGATTAGTTGGCTGTATACTTTTGGGTCCACTTCTGAGTTCTCAATTCTGTTCCATTAGTCTATATGTCTGTTTTTGTGCCAATACCATACTGCCTTGATGATGACAGGTTTGTAGTAGAGGCTAAAACTGGGATGGTGATACCTCCCATTTTGGTTTTCTTCTTCAATAGTACTTTAGCTATTCGTGGTCTTTTGTGGGTCCATACATATTTTAGGATAGTTTGTTCTAGTTTTGAGAAGTATGCTGGTGCAATTTTGATTCGAATTGCATTGAATGTATAGATTGCTTTGGGTAGTAATGACATTTTAACCATATTTATTCTTTCAGTCATGAGCATGAAATGTTTTCCCATTACTTTGTGTCTTCTTCAATTTCCTTCATAAGTTTTCTATAGTTTTCATCATACAGATCTTACATCCTTGGTTAGGTTTATTCTTATGTACCTTATGGTTTTTTGTGCAGTTATGAATGGGATTAGTTTCTTGATTTCTCTTTCTGTTGCTTTATTTTTGGTGTATAAGAAAGCAACCAATCTCTGCAAGTTGATTTTGTACCCTGTAACTTTGCTGAATTCTTGGATCAGTTCCTGTAGGCTTCTGATGGAGTCTGTCGGGTTTTCTATGTAGAGTTACATGTCATCTGTGAAAACTGAAGTTTGACTTCGTCTTTGCCAATTCTGATACCTTTGATTTCCTTTTGTTCTCTGATGGTTGATGCTAGGACTTCTAGCACTATGTTAAACAACAGTCGTGAGACTGGTCATCCCTGTCATGTTCCTGAACTCAGGGGGAAGGCTCTCAGTTTTTCCCCGTTGAGAATGAGGTTAGCCGAGGGCTTGTCATAGATGGCTCTTATGATGTTTAAGTAAGTTCCTTCTATCCCATCTTCTCGAGAGTCTTTAATAAGCAGGGATGCTGTATTTTGTCAAATGCTTTTTCTACATCTATTGATAGGATCAGATCGTTTTTACCTTTTCTTTTGTTGATGTGACGTATCACAATGGTTGAGACGCAAATATTGAACCAGCCTTGCAACCCAGGAATGAATCCCACTTGATCTTGGTGGATAATTCTTTCAATGTGCTGTTGGATTCGATTTGCAAGGATATTGTTAACGATTTTTGCATCCGTATTTATCAAGGATATCGGCCTGTAGTTCTCTTTTTTTTTTTTTTTGCTAGATTTCTGTCTGGCTTGGGATTCAGAGTGATGATGTCTGGAAGTTTTCCTTCGATATCTTTATTTTGGAATAGCTTGAGAAGAATTGGGATTAATTCTGTTTTAAAGGTCTGGTAGAATTCCCCTGGGAAGCCATCAGGTCCAGGGCTCTTATTGTTGGGATATTTAAGATAACTGATTCGATTTCCTCACTAGTTATGGGTCTGTGATTTTCTATCACTTCCCATGTGAATTTTGGTAGTGAGTGTGTGTTCAGGAATTTGTCCATTTCTTCTATGTTTTCCAATTTGTTGGCATATAATTTTTCATAGTATTCCTTGATAATTGCTTGTATTTTTGAAAGGTTGGTTGTATTAAGTCCATTTTCATTCATGATTTTGTCTATTTGGGTTCTCTCTCTTTTCTTTTATAGAATCCTGGCAAGAGTTTTTCTATTTTGTTTATTTTTTCAAAAAACCAACTCTTGGTCATTTACTGTTCAATTGTTTCTTTGCTCTCTGTGTTGTTTATTTCTGCTCTGATTTTTACCATTTCTCTTCTTCTGCTGGGCTGGGGTGCTCTTGTTGCTCTGCCTCTAGTTCCTTTAGGTGAGCTGTTATATTTTGCACTTGCGCTTTTCTAATTTCTTGAAATAGGCCTGGAGTGCAGTGTACTTTCCTCTTTGGACTGCTTTTGCCACATCCCATTGAGGTTGGATTGTTGTATTTTCATTTTCATTTGTTTCAATATATTTTTAAATTTCTTCTCTAATGCCTGATTGGCACATTCATTCTTTCGCAGGGTGTTTTTTAACCGCTGTGTTTTTGGAGGTTTTCCAGACTTCTTCCTGTGATTGATATCATGTTTCAAAGCATTATTATCTAAAAGTGTGCATAGTATAATCTCAATTCTTTTATATTTATTGAGGACTGCCTTATATCCCAGTATATGATCTTCTTGGAGAATGTGCCATGGACTCTGAGAAGAAAGTGAATTCCATGGCCTCAGGATGTAGAGAACTGAATATATCTGTCAGATCCATATGGTCCAATGTGTCATTCAATTCTATTGTTTCTTAATTTTTTTAAATTTTTTAATGTTTTATTTTTATTTGTAGGAGAGTGAGAGAGATAGCGTGAGCAGTGGAGGGCCAGAGAGAGAGGGTGTCACAGACTGAAACAGGCTCCAGGCTCCGAGCTGGCAGTCAGCACAAAGCCCGACACGGGGCTCGAACCCATGAACCGCGAGATCATGACCAAAGCGAAAGTCGGACGCTTAACCGACTAAGCCACCCATGCGCCCCATTCAATTCTATTGTTTCTTTAGTGAACTTCTGTCTGGTTGATGTATCCATGGCTGTAAGTGGAGTATTAAAATCCCCTACTATTAGCACATTCTTATCTATAAGTTTGTTTCTGTTTGTCATTAATTGTTTTAAGTATTTATGTGCTCCCATATTCGGTGCGTAGACATTTATAATTCTTAGTTCTTCCTGATGGATAGACCCTGTAATTATTATGTAATACCCTTCTTCATCTCTTGTTATTGCCTTTAATTTAAAGTCCAATTTGTCTGACATAAGTATAGCAACTCCAGCTTTATTTTCACTTCCAGTAGCATGATATATATTTCTCCATCCCCTTACATTTAATCTGAAGGTATTTTCAAGTCTAAACTGCATTTCTTGTAGACAGCAAATAGATGGGTTATGTTTTTTATCCATTTTGCTACCCTACGTCTTTTGATTGGAGCATTCAGCCCATTTACATTTAGTGTTATTATTGAAATATGTGGGTTGAGTCATTGTGTATTTTGTGGGATTCATACTTGTTGTGGTGTCTCTGGTATCTTTCATTCTTTGCAACATTTCCCTCAGAGAATCTCCCTCTGGATTTCTTGTAGGGATGTTTATATGGAAAGACTTTTATCTCTCCTTCTATTCTGAATGATAGGATTGCTGGATAGAGGATTCTTGGCTGCATATTTTTTCCGTTCATCATATTAAAGAGGTCCTGCCATTCCTTTCTGGCTTGCCAAGTTTCAGTAGACAGGTCTTTCACCACTCTGATAGGTTTCCCTTTGTATGTTAGGGGCCTTTTCTCCCTAGCTGCTTTCAAAATTCCTCTTTGTCCTTGTATTTTGCCAATTTCAGTATGATATGTCGTGCAGATGATCGATTCAAGTCACGTCTGAGGGGAGTTCTCAGTGCCACTTGAATTTCAACTTCTACTACCGTCTCCCGGTTGGGGAAGATCTCGGCTATAGTTGTTTCAGGACTCCTTCAGCACTTTCCCCTCTGGCTTCCTCTTCTGGAATTCCTATGATACTGATATTTTTCCGTTTGATTGTATCACTTAGCTCTAGAACTCTTCTTTCATGTACATGAGTCAGTTTATCTCTTTTTTCTCAGTTTCTTCTTTTTCTAAATAGTGTCTTTTAAATCACTTCTTCTCTTTTCTGCCTCTTCAATCTGTGCATTGGTTCCCTCCTGTTTATTACGTATCTCATTTATTGCATTTTTTTAATTCACCATGACTATTTTTTAATTTTTATTTTATACAAATAGTTTATTGTCAAATTAGTTTCCACATAACACTCAGTGCTCATCCCCACAAGTGTCCTCCTCCATGCCCACCCCTCCTCCCCCCCCACATCCACCAGTCCTCAGTTTTTGTCAGCATTCAAGAGTCTCTCATGGTTTGCCTCTCTCCCTTTCCCCCACCATTTCCGCCCTTCTTCTCCCCCTTGGTCCTCTGTTAAGTTCCTCCTAATCCTCCTATACGTGCACACATATGATATTTGTCCTTCTCTGCCTGACTTATTTCGCTCAGCATAACACCCTCAAGGTCCATCCATGTTGCTACACATGGCCAGATTTCATTGTTTCTCATTGCCATGTAGTATTCCATGGTATAGATAAACCACATCTTCTTGATTCATTCGTCCGTTGACGGACACTTAGGCTCTTTCCATGTTTTAGCTATTGTGGAGAGTGCTGCTATGAACATTGGGGTCCATGTGCTCCTATGCATCAGCATTTCTGTATCCTTTGGGTAAATTCCTAGCAGTGCTATTGCTGGGTCATAGGGGAGTTCTATTGTTAGTTTCCTGGGGAACCCTCACACTGTTTTCCAGAGAGGCTGTACCCATTTACATTCCCACCAACAGTGTAGGAGGGCGCCCGTTTCTCCACATCCTCGCCAGCATCTAGAGTCCTCTGATTTGCTCATTTTAGCCACTCTGACTGGCGTGAGGTGGTATCTCAGTGTGGTTTTGATTTGTATTTCCCTGATAAAGAGGGATGCTGAGCATCGTTTCATGTGTCTGTTGGCTATCTAGATGTCTTCTTTGGAGAAGTGTCTGTTCATATCGTCTGCCCATTTCTTCACTGGGGTGTTGGTTTTCGGCCATGTAGTTTGGTGAGTTCCTAATAGATTTTGGATATTAACCCTTTATCTGAATGTCATTTGCAACTATCTTTTCCCATTCCGTTGGTTGCCTATTAGTTTTGTGGATTGTTTACTTTGCTGTGCAGAAGCTTTTTTTTTTTTTCATTTTTTTTTGTTTTTTTTTTTGTACAAATAGTTTATTGTCAAATTAGTTTCCACATAACACCCAGTGCTCATCCCCACAAGTTTCCTCCTCCATGCCCATCCCTCCTCCCCCCACATCCATCAGTCCTCAGTTTTTGTCAGCATTCAAGAGTCTCTCATGGTTTGCCTCTCTCCTTTTCCCCCCACCATTTCCGCCCTTCTTCTCCCCCTTGTTCCTCCATCAAGTTCCTCCTAATCCTCCTATACGTGAAAACATATGATATTTGTCCTTCTCTGCCTGACTTATTTCACTCAGCATAACACCCTCAAGGTCCATCCATGTTGCTACACATGGCCAGATTTCATTCTTTCTCATTGACATGTAGTGTTCCATGGTATAGATAAACCACATCTTCTTGATCCATTCATCTGTTGATGGACTCTTAGGCTCTTTCCAGGTTTTAGCTATTGTGGAGAGTGCTGCTATGAACATTGGGGTACATGTGCTCCTATGCATCAACATTTCTGTATCCCTTGGGTAAATTCCTAGCAGTGCTATTACTGGGTCATAGGGGAGTTCTATTGTTAGTTTCCTGAGGAACCTCTACACTGCTTTCCAGAGGGTCTGTACCAGTTTACATTCCCACCAACTGTGTAGGAGGGTTCCCGTTTCTCCACATCCTCGCCAGCATCAAGAGTTCTCTGATTTGCTCATTTTAGCTGTGCAGAAGCTTTAATCTTGATGAGATCCCAACAGTTTATTTTTGCTATTGATTGCCTTGCTTTTGGGGATGTGTCAAGTAAGAAGTTGCTGCGGTGGAGGTCAAGGAGGTTTTTTCCTTCTTTCTCCTCTAGGGTGTTGATAGTTTCCTGTCTCACGTTCAAGTCCTTTATCCATTTTGAGTTTATTTTTGCGCATCGTGTGAGAAAATGATCTAGTTTCATTCTTCTGCATGTTGCTGTCCAGTTCTCCCAACACCATCTGTTAAAAAGGCTGTCTTTTCAAATATCATATGTGTGCACGTATAGGAGGATTAGGAGGAGCTTAACAGAGGACCAAGGGGGAGAAGAAGGGCAGAAATGGTGGAGGAAAGGGGGAGAGGCAAACCATGAGAGACTCTTGAATGCTGACAAAAAACTGAGGACTGGTGGATGTGGGGGGGAGGAGGGGTGGGCATGGAGGAGGGCACTTGTGGGGATGAGCACTGGGTGTTATGTGGAAACTAATTTGACAATAAACTATTTGTAAAAAAATAAAATAAAATAAAATAAAAAAAATTACCATTCTTAAAAAAAAAAAAAAGGCTGTCTTTTTACCATTGGATATTCTTTCCTGCTTTGTCAAAGATTAGTTGGATGTATACACTTGGGTCCAGCTCTTAGTTCCCCAATTCTTTTCCATTGGTCTATGTGTCTGTTTTTGTGCCAATGCCATACTGTCTTGATGATGACAGCTTGTAGTAGCGGCTAAATCTGGGATGGTGATACCTCCCATTTTGGTTTTATTTTTCAGGATTACTTTGTCTATTCTGGGTCTTTTGTGGTTCCATACAAATTTTAGGATAGTTTGTTCTAGTTTTGAAGTATGCTGGTGCAATTTTGATTCGAATTGCATTGAATGTGTAGATTGCTTTTGGTAGTAATGACATCTTAACTATATTTATTCTTCCTATCCATGAGCATGGAATGTTTTTCCATTTCTTTGTGTCTTCTTCAATTTCCTTCATAAGTTTTCTATACTTTTCATCATACAGATCTCTTGTATCCTTGGTTAGGTTTATTCCGAGGTATTTTATGTTTTTTTGTGCAATTTGAATGGGATCCGTTTCTTCATTAATCATGTTTTAAATGTCTGGTAGAATTCCCCAGGTAAGCCATCAGGTCCAGGACTCTTATTTGTTGGGAGATTTTTGATCACTGATTCGATCTCTTCACTCGTTATGGGTCTGTTCAGGTTTCTATTTCTTCCCGTGTGAATTTTGGTAGTGAGTGTGTGTTTAGGAATTTGTCCATTTCTTCCAAGTTGTCCAATTTGTTGGCATACAATTTTTCATATACTCCGTGATAATTGCTTGTATTTCTGGGCGATTGGTTTAATAAGTCCACTTTCAACCATAATTTTGTCTATTTGGGTGCTCTCTCTTTTCTTTTTGATAAGTCTGGCTACGGTTTGTCAATTTTGTATGATTTTTAAAAAAACCAACTCTTGGTTTCATGGATCTGTCCAATTGTTTCTATGGTCTCTATATTGTTTATTTCTGCTCTAATTTTTACTATTTCTCTTCTTCTACTGGGTTTAGGGCGTTCTTGATGCTCTGTCTCTTGTTCCTTTAGGTGAGCTGTTAGATTTTGGACTTGCGCTTTTTCTAATTTCTTGAAATAGACCTGGAGAGCAATGTACTTTCCTCTTAGGACTGCCTTTGCCGCATCCTATAGATTTTGAATTGTTGTGTTTTCATTTTCATTTGTTTCCATATATTTTTTAATTTTTAATCTCTAATTGCCTGATTGGCACATTCATTCTTTAGAAGGGTGTTCTTTAACATCCATGTTTTTGGAGGTTTTCCAAACTTCTTCCTGTAATTGATTTCAAGTTTCAAACCATTATGATCTGACAGTGTGCATGGCATGATCTCAATTCTTTTCTATTTATTGAGGGCTGCTTTATGTCCCAGGATGTGATCTATCTTGTAGAATGTGCCATGCACACTTGAGAAGAAAGTAAATTCCCATTATTTCTTCAGTGATTTTCTTACTGGTTGACCTATCCATTGCTGTAAGTGGAGAATTGAGGTCCCCTGCTATTAGCACATTCTTATCTATGAGCCTGTTTCTCTTTGTGATTAATTGTTTTATATATTTAGGAGCTCCCATATTCGGTGCATAGACACTTATGATTGTTAGTTCTTCCTCATGGATAGACCCTGTAACTATTATATAATGCCCTTTTTCATCTCTTGTTATTGTCTTTAATTTAAAGACTAGTTTGTTTGATATAAGTATAACTACTCCGGTTTTCTTTTGATTTCTAGTAGCATGATATATATTTCTTCAGCCCCTTACTTTTAATCTGAAGGTATCTTCCAGTCTAAAATGAGTTTCTTGTAGTCAGCTTATAGATGGATTTTGTTTTTTTATCCATTCTACTTCTCAATGTCTTTTAATTGGAGCATTCTGCCCATTTACATTCAGTGTTATTATTGAGATATGTGGGTTTAGAGTCTTTGTGTCCTTTGTGGAGTTCATGTGTGTGGTGGTGTCTCTGGTATATTTGTTCCCTGCAGCCTTGCTTCAGAGCGTCCCCCTCAGGATTTCTTGTAGGGCTGGCTTAGTGGTGACAAATTCTTTCAATTTCTGTTTATTTTGAATGGTTTTATCTCTCTTTCTATTTTGAATGACAGGCTTGCTGGATAGAGGATTCTTGGCTGCATATTTTTACTGTTCATCACATTGAAGATCTCCTGCCATTCTTTTCTGGCCTGCCATGTTTCAGTAGATAGGTCTGTCACCACTCTGATAGATTTCCCTTTGTATGTCAGAGCCCTTTTCTCCTTAGCTGCTTTCAAAATTCTCTCTTTGTCCTTATATTTTGCCATTTTTACTATGATATGCCTTGCAGAAGGTCGATTCAGATTATGTCTGAGGGGGGGGTCCTCTGAGCCTCTTGTATTTCAACGTTTACTTCTTTTCCCAGGTTGGGGAAGTTCTCTGCTCTAATTTGTTCCAGGACTCCTTCAGCACCTTTCCCCCTCTCTTCCTCTTCTGGGATTCCTATGATACGGATATTGTTGTGTTTGACCGTATTGCTGAGCTCTCGAATTCTTCTTTCCTGTTCCTGGATCAGTTTGTCTCTTTTTTTGTCAGCTTCTTGTTTTTCTATAATGGTGTCTTCTAAATCACTATTCTCCTTTCTGCCTCTTCAATCCATGCATTGGAGGCCTCTAATTTATTATGTATCTCATTTATCGCCTTTTTAAATTCTTCATGCCTATTTTTATTTTCCATTCTGTCTGTAGCTATAGTTTCTTTGATGTCCCCTATGTTTTTTTCAAGCCCAGCTATTAATTTTACCATTATTATTCTAAAATCTTGTTTATTTATGCTGCTGATATCTGTTTTGAGCAGTTCATTAGCTGTCATTTCTTCTTGGAGTTTCTTTGGAGGAGAGCTCTTTCTTTTCATCATTTTTGTTAGATTTCTGGCTCTTGTTGGTTTTAGAGACCTGTTAATGCTCTCTGTATCTATGAGCGCTGCTATATCCAAGAAGACTCTTTGTCCAGGGCCTATCCTTTCAGAGAGTGTTTTTTGAATGGTATCCCTTGGTCTCTCTTGTTGGGACCTTGGTTATTTTATTTTCCTATTTGTAGTGATATTTGGGACTCTCCACCTTGTGTACTCTGGCTTGTTTCTTGAGGTAGCCATTAGAAGGCTTTCTCAGTGGATTCTGTGTCCTTTTTCTCCCAATCTCTCAGGTTTTGTAATGTTTCCAATGGTTTCAGATCTTTTCCGTGTGATGTATGGGCGCGAGTGCAAGTATGGAGCTCCTTACTTCTCCGCCATCTTGCCCTCTCCTCTCACCATAACTATTTTTAAGCTTTATATTGTTGTAGCCATAGTTTCTCTGATGTCTTCCATGCTTTTTTTAAGCCCGGCGATTAATTTTATGAATATCGTTCTAGATGCTTGGTCAATTATGTTGCTTATATCTGTTTTGAGCAGTTCTCTAGCTGTCATTTCTTCCCGAAGTTTCTTTGGAGAAGAGTTCTTCCGTTTCATTATTTGGGTTAGCTTTCTATCTCTTGTTAACTTTATATTTTAAAAATTTTAAATATTTTTTATTCATTTCTGAGAGAGAGAGAGAGAGAGCAGGGGAGGGTCAGAGAGAGAGGGAGATACAGAATCTGAAACAGGCTCCAGGCTCTGAGCTAGCTGTGAGCACAGAGCCCAATGCAGGGCTTGAACCCACGAACTGTGAGATCAATACTTGAGCCGAAGTTGGACGCTTAACCAACTGAGTCACCCAGACGCCCCTATCTCTTGTTAATTTTAAAAGCTTTTGTACACACGGCCCCTGTGAGTTCTGCTGTATTAGAGAGGACTCATTTGATTGTTCAGGGTCTGTCTGTTCAGGAAGTGTTCTTTGGATGGTGTCTCTTTGTTTCTCTTGCTGAGCGTTTGGTTATTTTGTTTCCCTACTGGTAGCGGTATTTTGGACTCTCCACCATGTGTAGTTTGGCTTATTTCTTGACAGAGCCCTGGAAAAAGAAAACAGACAACCACAGAGGGAACACAGGTACACAAATGCACAGACAAAACCAATAAACACGCAAACCCAGGCTCAGGTAAAAAGAGCTACAACAACAAAATATCTATCTGGAGGGGATGGGTGTGGTTTAGTGTTGGCAGGACTTGTCTCCACTGTGTCCGCTGGCCTCCCTGAGGCCCCTCTTTGGTGGTTGTGGGGAAAAGAATGGTGTCACCCCAGTCCCTTCTCAACCAAGCGTTGCAAATCACTTCATCCGATCTCCCTGTGCTGAGGATGTAGCCAAGGTGGGCTGAGTTCTATGCCCCACACCCCGCCTGTTTCCAGGTCCCAGTCCAAGGGCCTGTTAAACTGCCCTGAACATTCCCGCAGGTCACTGCTTCCTTGTTGCCTGGGGGTTGAGTGGGGGGTAGGGGAAGTGTCGCAGCCTCAGATCCAACGGAGTCTAGCAGGGATACAACCCGAGTGCGTTTAGGGAATGTAGCAACTTCAGGTGCGTAGAGTCTGTCGCTGCAGCATGCCGTAGATGCTTCAGCGGGCCGCTGTCGCTGCCACTTTACCAGGCGCTGGCACTGCTTCACCAAGTTGCCGCTTCTGCTTCAGTAGGCCTCTGTTGCTCGCGCCGCTGCTCCTTCACCCGGTCGCTGGGGCCGCAGGTTCAGGGGGTGGCTGCCGCGTGTGACCTGGACCACATCCCTGGAGTTGCTGCCAGTTCACCCGCCACTGCCACCATGGATGGTGCCGGGAGCACCACAGTTCAAATTTCCCTGGAGCCTTCTGGGACCAGGCACCTAGTTTAAAGTCAGCACCCCAGCCAGAGCTAAAAAACACTGTCTTTCCAAGCCGAGGTTTTTTCTCTTCTCCAGGGATGGTTCTATGAGCAATCTCAGCTTTTCTTTCCTTTCCCCTGGTCTCACGTCAGCTCACCGCCACTCGTCGGTTTATCACTCACTGCAGCTGCACACAAGCCAGGTTCCCTCCTCTCCCTCCATATCTCTGGATCCCATCCAGCTTATATCTCCCCCAGTTCACACTCACGCACTTATGAGGTTTCCTTCCCAGGGTACTCTGTCTCTTTCTCTTCCCAAACTCCTGTGGCTCAGTGTCCTACGACTTCAGGCCTTCTCTGTTTGAGAGATGGGTGCAGGCAAAATGTACGGAGCTCCTTACTTCTCTGCCATCTTGCTTCCAATCTCTGTTTTCTTTTGTTTTTAAGTAGACTAAAGCATCATCTGCAGAGAACAATTTTCTTTCATTTTTCCTGACATTTGTTTTTTTTTTGCCTCATCTCATTTTTAAATTTTTATTCATTTTTGAGAAAGGGAGAGAGAGTGTAAGTGAGCTGGGGAGGGGCTAGAAGAGGGTGTCACAGAATCACAAGCAAGCTCCAGGCTCTGAGCTGTCAGCACAGAGCCCGACATTGGGCTCGAACTCATGAACCTCAAGACCTGAGCTGAAGTCGGATGCCCAACCAAGTGAGCCACCCAGGTGCCCCTCCTCTCATTTTATTGGCTAGAATATGTAAAATATGTTGAATAAAAATAGAGATAATAGGCAACCTTGCCTTTAAGAAGGTTTTGTTTTTACATGTGAAGGGAGTATACTCTTGATCAAGTTAAGGAAGTTTCCTTAGATAATTAACTTAATAAAAGGCTAGATGCTTGCTTTCTTTAAAAAAGAAACAAGTTGAGGGGCGCCTGGGTGGCTTAGTCGGTTAAGCGTCCGACTTTCGCTTAGGTCATGATCTCGCGGTTCGTGGGTTCGAGCCCCGCGTCGGGCTCTGTGCTGACTGCCAGCTAAGAGCCTGGAGCCTGTTTCAGTCTGTGACTCCCTCTCTCTCTGACCCTCCCCTGCTCACGCTGTCTCTCTCTCTCTTAGAAATAAATTAAAAAATAAAAAAAAATAAAAATAAAGAAACAAGTTGAATTTTTGTTACTAATAAATTAAATTGTGTCTCAAAAATCTTATGTGCACATCTCAAATATAGCCATGGCCAAATAATCCTGCTGCTGAGGTGAATAATGCTGGCTCCAAATGCAAGTATCTTCCAACTTAAATAAACTAATTTGGGAGATCAAATCAAATTTGGCAAAGCCTGAGGATTCTTACTGTCATTATCTCTTAGAGTATGGGTTGGGTTTTTCTTTTTCTTTCTTTTTTTTTTAAGTATTTTAATTGTATTTAGTATTATGGTCAGGCGTTAGAACACAGAGGATGATTCAGTAAGGAGAAAGCATTCTGGGATGGCTCCAGACCTCTGGCATGAAGATTAATCTGCAGAAGTGAGGACAATGCAGGAAAGCAAGTTTACAGGGAAATGTAAGCAGTTTAGATGGGGTCTGTTAGTTTGGAGGTGTCTGCAGGGCATTCAAGCAGAGATATGTTCAGTGGGCAGAATCTGTGAAAATCTAGAACCCAAAGGAGAGGGCAGGGCTGGAAATAGGGATATAAGACCCCCAGGAAGGCATCTGAGTGCATTGGCATTGACCAAAGGCAGAGAGATTGGAAGAGCACAGGTAGAGTGGGTTCTGGGTGTGGTCTGGGGATCAGCAACCTTACAGTGGCCAGGAAGAAAGAGAAACCATGAGAGAGGAAAAGAGGGGAGTCTCGGACACCAAGGAGAGTACAGTCACCAGAAAGAAGGGACCTCTTGCAGAAATATGGTGAAGGGCTTCAGACTTACTCTAGATGAGGACCTAGTTGGCCTTGACCTAAAATATTTCATGGATAGAGAGGGGTAAAAGCTGGGGAAGGCTCCACCACCATGTCCCAACATGTGAATCAGTGCCTGGCAGATGGATGGTTGGGAAAATTTGTTGGACAGATGGACAGATGATGGATGGATGGACAGACAAATATACAGACAACTGGACAGAAAAACAGCGGTCTGAGAGATCAGAGAAGGCTTCATTAAAAAGATGGAACTGAACTGTGTATCACTGTATGGAACAAAGGGAAGTGGGCTCTGTGGAAACATAGTGAGTCAGGATTGACCCAGTGACCATGGGTCACTTCCGGGGTAGAGGCTAACCAGCTGGATAATGAGAAATTGTAGGAAAGGAACCTCAGAGGCCCTAAAATGCCGTCAGTAAAGATAGGGCAGATCCAAGCTAGCTCAGAACTCGCTCTGCCACACTATATGGCTCCCTGAAGGGATACAGCACTCAGTGTCTCCATCAGCACTGAAGATTCAGTGGTGACTAGGACAGCATCAGAACAGGGAGTAAAGGACACACACTGGGTGACTCCAAAGCCATGAGTGATGCCTGCTTTGTACAGGGGGCCTAGCATGGGGATGTTTCTGGGCCATGGGCCCCAAGTATGCCCTGGCCTCTGGGAGGCTGGCTTCCTCCCCGACCCCCCACCCCAGAATGCAGCCCAGCCCTGTGCAGCCCTGTGCTCTATCATGCCCAGCAAGTTCCTTCTCTGGCCTGGTCCCTAGGAGGCAAGGCCCAGGTGCTGGCCCAAGAGGTTTTGGTCTGAGCTTCAGTCACTGTAGTATATCTTTGGTGGTGGGACCCACTTAACCATCTTAGGTAAGTGGTCTCACCAACTTTCCCAACTTGTTCCACCCTCTGTTGTCATGGGAAAGTCATTTTTTTCCTGTCTAGGACTGTTTCCCCTCTGCCCTCCTGGCCATAAGGACCAATACCCCCACCCAGCCCCAAACCTCTTTCCTTTCTCCATGGGTTCTGAGGGAGGCTAGTTGGTCTCAGAGTAACCAGGAGGAAGGATCCCAATGGCAGGAGTAGCCAACTTCAGAGTCCAACACTCCTGGGGCTCAGTTTGCATAGAGGGCTCCTTCACTTCTAGAGCAGACACCCACATGGAATCTAGAGGTTGTTTTTGACTAGGCGCGGTGAGGCAGTCTTAGAGACAGTCCCTGAGTCATCAGGGCTGAGGGCTCCATGCCCATTCAGGCTAGGAGGGCCATACAGGAGGCTGGAATATGGCTAGGGCTATGACCCAAGCCACTGGTCACAGAGAGAGGCAGCTTGAGGGGAGACCTGTGGAGGGTGCAGAGGCAGGTCTGCTTTGTTTTCAGGGTCTCTGCTAGGCTGTGAGGATGGAGGGACACAGAGACATGGGAGATGTAAGGTAATGTAACCAGAGGCACGGCCTTCCAAGGACATTGGTCAGAAAGGAGCAGGTCCCATGGACTGTCTCTTCAGTCCTTGAAGCCCCATGATCCCAGGACCATGTGTCTCACCTGTCCAAGGGCTGGCCTCCCACCATCCTCAAAGGGCACATTAGACTTAGGAGATGATCAACTAGGGAGTGAATGGGGGGCTCAGAGCTACACAGCAGCCCCTTAAAGTCAGGAGTAGTCAGAGGTACTGGAGTGGCTGTGGGGCTGCTGTGACCATTGTCTGCAGGGGACATCCCCCAAGAAAGCAGCCAAGGATCCTGTGGTAGGAGCAGGATGGATGGGGGGGATAGAAGAGGTTTGGATTATCCAGCTTACCCAGGAGACCTGAGGCCAAACAGGGACAAAGCTTTTCCCAAGGAGGACATGAGGCTCCATGCCTCACTGTGCACAGGGCTTGGAGCTTCCACAGACCCTATCAGTATTGGCCTGGAAGGGGCTCCAGTTCACAGGGGAAGTACGTGAATCCAGAAAAATTAAGTGATATGGGGACCAGATGCTTGGCTGAGAAAATTGGAGGTTAGGGCTAGATTCTGAACTTAGACACCAGAAACCAGCAAAGTGGTTGGGGGAAAGACTAACTTGTTCATGCACAGGGAAACTGAGGCTACAGATGCACCTTTCACACACTTGGGAGAGGTGACATGGAAGGGATACTGAGAACATGGGAGGCTGCCTGCTGGGCAGGGCTGGAGTGGAAAGGAGGGTCCCCTGGGTGAACAAGCACTGTCACCATGGGAACAGTCATACAGGGTGTAGATGGGGGAAAAGCTGCCCAATACCTGGACTCTCCCTGCGTCTCTCACCCTCTCCACCCTGCACAGGTCAGCCCAAGTCCGTTCTTTCAGTCACACTCTTCCCACCCTCCCCTGAGGAGTTAATGCCAACGAGGCAACCCTGGTGTGCTTCATCCGTGACTTCTACCCCAGCGGCTTTACAGTAGCCTGGAACGCAGATGACACCCCCATCACACAGGACGTGGAGACCACCAAGCCCTCCAAACAGAGCAACAGCAAGTACGCAGACAGCAGCTACCTGAGCCTGTCACCTGACCAGTGGAAATCTCGCAGCAGATTCACCTGCCGGGCAATACATGAGAGGAGCACTGTGGAGAAAAATGTGGTCCTTGCAGAGTGCTCTTAGGTCCCTGAGACTGTTAGGGATGGGGATCTTCCTCATCCAGACACCACTTCCCCAGCTTACCATGTAATTTTCAGAACCAACCCCTGGATCAGTTCAGACCAAGCAGGTCACACACCCTTCCTGTTTCTACTTGTGCTCAATAAAATCTTATCATTTATCATTCGACATTTCTGATGTGAATTCTCTGTCTGGTTATGTCTGGGTTAAAGGCTTAGTAATTAAGACAAGGGACAGTAATGACATGAGATTCTATCTAACCACCATCCACTCAACTAACCCTAAAAGGACTCCATTGACTTTCCATCCCCTTGGGAGCAACCCAGAGTAGGAAATAGTCCTGTGGTACCAGCCCCCAAGGATGCAGTCTTTGCCACTTGGAAAGGGAGAAAAGCTGAGAGAGGGAGACCAGGTTGGCCTGTAGGGTATCAGGGAGGGAGGAGGGGGATCCCAGGAGTCAGCAGTGGGCAGAAACAACAATAAGGAGGAAGGAGATCCTTGAGCAGAAACAATGGTTTTTATTAGGAAAATAGGTTAAATTCTCAGTTCCATACAAGTGACCCAGAGGAGAGAGCAACTACCAAATGAGGGGTCCATGGTTGGCCCATTAGTAGGGAGCCACAGAAAGCTTTTAACAATTAATCTTAGAAGTACATTTCTCAAACTTTCACAATACATGCTAAGTGAGTATAGACACTAACAAGACCTACAGAGAAACAGTTTCATATCTTGTAGCCTAACCCTTCCTGAACCTGGTTGACTCTTGCAACCAACTCAGGAAGGCCTGGAACACTCTTCAAGACAGCAGTGTTCACTCACACTAGTGCTGGGAACTTGAGGTCAGGCTGAGGCACAAGGACACCTAGTTTATATTCTGATGGATCAGAATCAAAGTCAGGCACAAAGTGACCTTAACTGGTCCTGGGACCCCAATCATGAAGAGGCTCATCATCTGAACTGAGTTAAAAGAGATAGTTACTGTATGGTTAGGTTATAGATGAAGTCCATGATATTGGCTTGCATGTGGTGGGGAAATGGAGAACTGAGTAAATAACAAAGGACAGCATCCTGGGCACATAGTGGGCATCCAATGATTGTAATGAAGAGAGGGAGTCAATTCAAATTCAGGAGTAGTTTCACTGGCACAGACCAGCACAGGCAAAGTCAGTGTGGCCTAAGGGTTACAGCAATGTCAGAGTATCCTTCCCAGATACTCAGGACCCACAGAGCCTCCTATAGCACAAGCCTCCTTCACTCACTGTGGCTCAATCCTGAGTGCACCTGTGGCCTATTATCAGGGACACACTCAATCTCAGGTCACTGAAGCATGCGAGGTCAGTCTCACAGAGGTGCAGACACAGCCATCCTCCTGTCTAAGTCTCAAGTTCATCTGAGACAAGAAGCTGCCTTCATTAGACTTGCTAGGCAGCCAGGTTGGCCCAGAAACAGAGCCTACAAGCCCCAGGAGTTCTGAGATCACAATGGGGCAGAGCACAGGGACACCTCAGACTTTTATCCCAGCCACTCCTGCCCTAGGAAAACCTAAGAGGGAGAAGGAAGATTAAGGGGTCCTAGGATCCCACCACACCTCAGGCCACATGTCACGGATCTAAATCCTGAGGGCCAAATGAGGGAGAAGGCCACCCAGGTCAACCTCATGTCCATGATCCTGTTGTAGAATGCCAAAATCACCTCACCTCTGGTACTGCCCCACACTATCATCTCTTCTTGTAAGTTGTTTGTAAGTGTGCACTAAGGAAAAATGAAAACACCAAAATAGAGAGACAGAGGAATAAGAATACCTCCATGTTCCCATCAACCAGGTCCCAATCTATCAATTCTCTGATGATACTGATGCAACACAAAATAATTGCTCTCTTATGCAATATTTGGAAACAAATTCCAGATATCATATCTTTTTATCAATAGCTATTTCATTTGTGTACCATAAGATCAAGGCTTAAACAGAAACTAAAATACCATTGTTAAACCAATGTAGAAACTGTGAGTAAATCCTTGACAACCAAAATACTTGTCACAAGTGAATTAATGGAATTATTCTGTTGATGCTGTTGTTATTTGGTGGCATTTCCTTTTCTCTTTCTGGGTATTGAATAACTGTGATTGGGGTGTATGTCTTCAGATGTGCTGGGTCTGTAAGAATCTCCCATATTGCTCTACTTTTCCTTGCAAGGAAGGGACTTCAGGGGATAAGTAGCTGGTCCTGGGACTCTTCCAAGGTGGGGATGTAGCCATGGCCTCCTAGGGAGTTGTATCCGAGCCATCTCCATTATCTCTGCCTCTTCCTGCAAAAGACTTCTGGAATCAGATCCTTCAGGAGGTGCAGTTTGCATGTTAGAATCACCTCCCAGGGCAGTTGGCTACTTTGCATCAACAGACCAACATTAAGTGGACCTTTTTAGCTTCTTTGATGTTCAATGACTCCATCCAACAGATGGGAATGGTACATCACGGCAATATTTCATTTCTGTCTTCCTTCTGTGAGGGCTGCAATGTACCGATGTGGGCAGTGCCTTTCATGTGTAGAGAAAAAAGAAATGTGCACCATTCCCTGATCTTCCCCACTTTACAGGATGATGACCTGCTCCCTCCACCCTCCCCTGCTAACTCATTTATATTTGGAGACCTGATACATGCTTGGAATGACTTGGGTAGGCTTGATAGAATGCTTGGCTTTCTCCACTGTACATATGAAAATCTGGCTACGTCTGTGCACATTAGTCAGTGAGAGCTTCTTGGGTGTCTCCTGGGTACACCCACATGATCTGATGGACAACATATTCTATTTCACTTGTGCTTACCTGCCCCAGGCCTGAAATTGGTCACTGATGCCAGTTCCATTTCGTGGCTGATGGAATTTAAGACTCCTTGAAAGAAGTGGAGCAACAGTCACACAGCAGATCGACCCTAGAATAGGACTAGATAGGGGTTTGGCTGGGGCTAGTCCCGACGTCACCTGGACACAGATTGGCATGTCCTAAAGGCCCAGGACAGACTTCACTTGAAAGAGTCCCAAACTAGGTCCCCCCCCTGGAAAAATAAGACTTTTCTCTCTGAAGTGATGTTTGGGGGGATAGGAAGTTTCCAGTAGCTCATACACACAGACCAATCTGCTTTTCCCTGGAGTTAAAGGTTTGGGAGGAGGGTTACACCCTCTGTCCTCACCTCATGGTCTCACCATGGAATTAGGATTATTTGATCATACAGAGAAGGGATTTCCTGTTCAGTTCTACAGATGCTCACTCACAGTGACACAGAGGCTCCTAACAAAACTGATTCTGATACCAGGAGATAGAGGTAGAAACAGCAGGTCAGATATTAACTTCCTTGGGAGAATTGATTCCAAGGATCCTGTGGCTACACATGTGGGGACATTGACACTGTTATCTGCTAGGGGTGGAAGATCTGTGGCCCCTGCTAAGCAGACACCAGCCTGGAGCAGTGTCTCCACTTCCTCCCTCACAGCTGCAGGTAGGGGTCTAGGGAGTGGGCAGGGACTCCCAGGCAATGGTCTTTGTATTAGCCTGTATCACAGTGCTTTCTTTTCGGAGGAGGGACCCGGTTGACTATCCTAGGTGAGTCTCATCTTCTCCCTCCTTCTCTGCTCTGCAAGACATTTGGGCAATTTCATTCTTCTTCTTTTTTTTTCTTTCTGTGTCTTTTCTCAACTTGATCACTCTTTCATCGGGGACCCCAGTCCTTGCAAACCTGATCTCCTTCCCTTCCTTTAGATGCCTGCTTGCTTCCTTGGGCATCACAGCCCCTCCCCTACTATCTTAGAGGCAGGGGATACTCGGGATGACCTAAAAATTCATATATCTGTCTGCCAGAGCAATCTTCAGTTGCATATGTGCTCTGTTCTGTCCACTCCTGTAAGTCTTCCTCTGGACGCTGAGATGTTCAGCTCCCTCAGGGTCTCTCATCCCCCATATGTGAGGAAATGAAGGACTCAAGGACTGGGGGACTCTGGCTGGGTCACCAGTGCCATGGGACCATGGAAGGATGCTT
This sequence comes from Proteles cristata cristata, assembly GCA_017311185.1. Taxonomy (NCBI): domain Eukaryota; kingdom Metazoa; phylum Chordata; class Mammalia; order Carnivora; family Hyaenidae; genus Proteles; species Proteles cristata. Next base: position 24,887 of record JAESUZ010001998.1, read on the forward strand.
GCACAACTCATGAGTTCAATCAATTAGTGTCCTCAATCACATTTGGGTTCTATGCTCTCCGGGTTCTAGGTGGGAGCTACTTAGAGGTTATGGGAGAACTCTTGATTGGCCATGAGATAGAAGAGAACCCAAGGCAAGGGAGACAAGGACAGAAGGAAGACTTCCTGGGACAAGGTGGCTTCAGAGTGCTGGGTCCTTCATCCTCCTTTGAGACAGGCAAGACCTCCTCAGACAGGACAGGGCTCCGGTCCCAAAGCTTATCACACCCATAAGAATGTTGGAGGAGAGACCCCTGAGTGGATTCTGGGGTTGGTGACTCCACAGAGACAGGAGACAGGGATAGCCCCTTCCCCTACCAAGCTAGGGCAATGCTAGGGCAGCAGTCCCTCAGAGATAACTTCACACACAAAGTGACCCCTCAGAGTAGCCCAAGATCCAGCCTCAGAACAACAAATTCACCTCTCCCAGAAAGCCTCCACCTGCTAAACTAGATTCCAGCCTGGGGGCAGATGGTCTCTCCCCCTCAGGGAACCTTAGAGGGTCTTTGCCAAGAGATGGGTGGGGCGCCTGGGTGGCTCAGTCGGTTAAGAGTGCGACTTCAGCTCAGGTCATGATCTCAGGGTTTGTGGGTTTGAGCCCCGCGTCGGGCTCTGACCCTCCCCTCTCCTCTCTCTCTCTCTCTCTCTCTGTGTCAGAAATTAATTAAAAAAATTTTTTTAATTGAAAAAAAAAGAGATGGGCAAGGGCTGCAATGAGGGATCAGCTGGAATATGGCCAAGAAACCACCTATTAGGGAGGCTAATACATGAATAGACAGGCACCTTCATGAGCACCCCTTAGAGATGGACCTGACAGGACATGACACAGGACAGATAGATTCCACAAGAAAAGATTAGGTGTTGAGCATGATAAAACTTAGTAACATGGGAGCCTACAAGCATGTAGGAAAGTAATAAGGACAGGTGAAACTGAAGAGGAACAAAAACCACAGTTGGGCTCAGATCTCCAACAGATGGACACTCAGCTTCTCTTCAACAGAAGGTAAGCAATCCTACCGATTGCTGACCAGAACACAGAGAGCAAGGGACAACTGAAGCCCAAGCCTTAGACATGACAGAAATGTACCCCACATTAGAACAGAGGTAGGATGTGACCAAATAAACATGTAAACTCTGACTTCTTGCCTCTCCTCTGCCCCACAGGTCAGCCCAAGTCTGCGCCCTCGGTCACATTCTTCCCACTATCTCCTGAGGAGCTCAGCACCAACAAGGACACAATAGAGTGCTTCATCAGTGACTTCTACTCCAGCAGCTTGACAGTGGCCTGGAAGGCAGACTGCACCCCTGTCACCCAGGGCATCGAGACCACCAAGCCCTCCAAACAAAGCAACAAGTACGCAGCCAGCAGCTACCTGAGCCTGTCACCTGACCAGTGGAAATCTCGCAGCAGATTCACCTGCCAGGTCACACGAGGGGAGCACCATGGAGAAGAATGTGGCCTCCGCAGAGTGCTCTTAGGTCCCCAGACTCCCCTTCCCCAGGGCACTGTGTACCCCTGAGAACCAACCCTGGGATCAACTCAGTCCAGGCAGGTCACACACCCTCCCTGTTTCTACTTGTGCTCAATAAGGACTTTAGTGCTTATCACTGACATTTCTGGTGTACATTCACTGTTCATCTTCACTCTGGGTAAGCCTCAGTAATTAGGGATAGACTCCTCAAGTGAGAATCTATTTGCCCACTTTCCCTGTGTTCCTGTCGCCATGACCTGAAGAACAATTGTCCTGTGGGCAACTCAATGGTTGCAGTTCTTGTGCCCATGGGAATGGAGATGGGCCAAGTGAGACAGACTGGGATCCCAGGGGGGATCAGACAGAAACAAGGAGGGTTTCCAGGAAAATGGGTCTGTTCAGATTGTATGTGGTCAGTGAGGCTTAGCATCATCCTGGCACTGCTTGGGATCTTAGTCATGAAAGTCTAGACTCCTGACACAATACTTATGGTTGGATTACATATGGGACATGTGATGTCAAAATTCATAATGTGTATGGTAGTCAAGCCAAGACTATTGGCTACTTTGCATCAAGGGACCCAGGTCACGTGGATCTTTTCAAGTAGTACTAGCTGTCTAGATGTTCAATGACACCATCCATCAGATGGGAAGGATGTATCATGGCAATATTTCATTTCTGTCTTCCTTCTCCTGTGAGAGCTACAATGTGCCCATAAGGAGTGTGCCTTCATCTGCTCTTTATGCTCCCCCGAGCGACCTTCATATATAATGTTAGAGGAAAATAAACTGTTCCTCTTCTTCCCTATGTTACAGAATGATAATCTGCTCCTTCCATCCTCCCCTGTTGAATCATTATTGTTTGCTGATCTGGTGCACTCTGAACTTGACCTGATAAGCTTGGGTGATGGCCCAGGGAAGGCCACTAGGCATGATAGTATGTGGCTGCACATTGCACCTCCAAGAAGGATTGCCCATGCACCAGGATCGTCCCAGCCCTTCTCCCAGCACCCAATCAACCTTCAATAAAATGTCCCTTATTCAATCAGAATTCATGCTATCTGGTAATCTGGCTTTAACATTTTGGTCTGGAACTCAACCATCTTTACTGGGGGGATATGATTCCTTTTGCCTCTTGGGAACGTTGCCCAAGGTAGGCATCTTGAGGGGCTATTTTGTTCTCACCCAAAATTGCCAGGGAATATTCATGAACACAAGATTTAAAAAAAAAAACATTAAAAAAGTGACCATCCTCCACAATGTTTCTCTTTGCTTTCCTTCTTGTGTGAACCATGTCCAATACCAATCATAGCTGCCCTCACTGATCTCAGGCCCCCATGATTTCTTGGATAATCCTTGAGTTTCTCCCTGGACGTGGCACTTCACTGACTACAACAAGCTCTCCTCTGAAGATATTCACTCTCCTTTTCCTGTAGGCCCCCCACTCAGTGCCAGGTTTTCTCTGGTTTCCGACCCCACGTGGACATTCCCCATCATCACAGCCTAGAGCCTCCTTCCTATCTCATGAGAACACCTGCTCCTACCTACCCAGGAACAATGATTGTCCCCCTTCCATAGACCCCCTATCATACTCACTGCAGGAGCCTCTTCCTGGGCACTGGGCACTCACACTCACACTTCTACTGCTGACACCTCACCCTCACCATTGTCTCTTGGTTCACACTTGCATCCAAGGTCTCTGGGAGACAGACTCCAACTATGCCCTCTAGAACCCCTCTGAGGCCAGGCCAACCCATGAGTCCATGGCTTGAGTTTGTGTGACTTGTCCCAAGGTCTCTGTTACAAATCAAGGCTCAGACGCTAGGAAGGGTCTGATGACATGTTTCTCAACTGACTCATCTACTTAGGAGCTCAGTGTAGGATCTGATCATAACACACACATAAGCACACACACAGGAAAGATCAGGAGGAGCTGTAATAGAAGGTGTTGCACAGGGAGCCAGGATATGACATGAAAAAAGACAATTCCATCTCTGTTGTTCATACCAGAGCCATCCAGTAACAACAGAAGCCCCCGGCAATTCTTATATAGGATAAGAAGCAACCTTATTACCTGCTGGGAGGGTGTTTACACACTAATCAAGAACATATCAAGGAAGACATCCAGAGTTCTGGCTCAGTATGCCAATTTGTCACAGAAAGAAAGATACCAGACCCGTGTGTCCCCTGTGTGAGCTCTGCAGGTGACATCCCAAGGCCAGGATGCAAGCAAAGGCCATAAAGGTCAGGTCCCCTTCCTCACAACGTGAAGGTCCAGTGCAGAGGTACAATATGTGTCTTGCTTCGTGGGGTGACCCTGTGCTAGTGATGCTCCTGTTTGTGGGACATATGTGATTCTCACTGAGAGTTCAAAGGTCAGACACACATTCCCACACTTCGGTTCAGGGAGAAAATGTAGTGACAGACTCCCCACCCATAGGGGCCAGCCAGGTCTATCCAGCTTACATTCATCCCACACACCCGTACAGCATGACAGGTGCCCTCACAAGGTTCAGGACAAGGCAAAGCAATGCCCATCTACTCTACCATCTGGAAGAACCAGACAAAGACATGGATTCAGCAGCTCAGGACCTAGAAGGGGATCTAAGTGTTGGGGGGGAACCATGATTCTCTTCCCAACACTTCCGATTCCTGACCCCAAACCTGAATGGTCTCCTGTGCTGATGATGTGGTGGCATATCCAGAACCCTCCAAATGAGTTCCAAGTCTGCAAAGGGCTCAGAGTCCCATCACCTCTGTGTTGAAACAGCCCTGCTCACCCCTTCCACAATGACATCCTGACAAAGACTGAGGAAAGCACCCAGTACCTTCCTAAAGATGCCGTTAGCTGGGGATTCAGATGCCAGATCTAGAGGTGGTCTTTCCAAAGTCTCCTCATGGCTGAGGATGGAGGGAATCTGAACCCTCCATGAACTGAAATTTCGGGTCCCCAGGGAGCACCTCCATCACCCACCCATCTGCCCGACCAGTGCCCGTGACAAGGAGGCTGTGCTTTGAGTTTCCCGTGCAGCTGCAGGTGGGCTTGGGTCAGGGGTGGAGGTACTGACAGAGGGTTTGTGTTCAAGGCTGTGTCACAGTGTTATCTTTTCGGCGGAGGAACCCATCTGACCATCGCTGGTGAGTCTTCCCCGTTTCACTCCTCTTTCAGATTCAGTGTACAATTTTGGGTGATTTTTCTCTGCTTTCTATTTTGGCCTGGCCTCAGGCTGAAGATCTGTGGGATCTGTAGGTTTTGCCCCTTTTGCCTGACCCTCATTGCCTCCCCCCATCCACTCTTATCAGATGTCTGGTCAGGGCTACAGGCGACTGTCCCTGTAGACCTAAACCCACAACTCACCATGGCTCTAGCTTCCCCAAGGGAGCCTTCTCTGGACTCAGGGATGGTCAGCTACCCACTCAGCATTTCTGGGCTACTGGAGACGAGGAGAATTGAGGGGTGAAGGGAAAGTGACTGGGTGTTCAGGCTGCCAAAGGGACCATGGGATATGGGAAGGATTCTGGCGATGGCTCAGGCACTGGATTCCATCCTCAGGGGATCCAAAGAACAGGACTGCCTGAAGCACAGGGCAGAGAACCTGGAGACTTAGAGACATCAAGGAGGAAGTGGGACAAGGGGGTCAAGGAAGAAGGAAGTACATCAGAGCAGAAAAGGGCCTTGGGTGCTGGGACCTTCCACCTCCACAGGGACAATCAGAACACCAGCAAGCAGACAGGTCTCAGGACACTCAGGCAGCAAGAGTAAATGCCTTCACCATCACAGGAAAGCCTCCTGAGCAGATAGATATGTGGGGCCAGGTTTCCAGATAGGGACAGGTGACAAGGACAGGTCTTGCCAGGCACTCAGAAATCTGATGACAGACAGACCCCCAGAAAACTTCACAGAACAGGGAGACACTTCAAAACAGACTTAGCCCATCCTTAAAACTGTGTTCCAAGAGTCTAAAGAGAACTGAGGAGTGAAAGCAAGGAAGTGGGGCACTTGGGCTTCAAATAGGGCCGTGGGGTGTGGGAAGGATTCTGGGGATGGCTCAGGCATAGCATACTTTCTCCAGCTCATCCCATCTGGCAGCAGGGGTACATTTCTTTACAACCCGCTAAGGGAGTAGAGCTCTGTGAGCAAATACATGGGGTCAGAGTCCCCTGACAGGGAGAAGTGACAGGGACTGTGCCTGCCAGACTTCCAGAAAGCTAATGTTTAGACAGATAAACAGAATCCCTAGTTAACATCACAGAAAAGAAAGAACCTTCAGAAAAGACATAGCCTAAGCTCAAAACTGAAAATTCACATCATCTGAAAATTCTCCAGCCACAGGTCTCCCTGTAATCCAGCTCAATGAACTCCCATTTCTTGCGCACTTAGAAACCTTGGGGAGGGGGTTCTCTGATAGAAAGTGGCAATGCTGTAATTAATAATGGTGTGAGGGACTCTGGGGACAGGAAACCTACTTTTTAAATGGTAACACAAGGCTCAATGACCAACACAGATCAGCTATAGGTCTAGGTGAGCAACCTGGGTGATATTGGCAGTGACACAAATGTCCAGAACAGACAGATTAATAAGAGAATGCAGGTCTCAGGGCCAGTGCCAGGCAGTCCCAGGGAGGACTGTGTGGGTGAGAAGGACATGTGACCTGGAGAGTGTCTAAGGCCATTCAGGGACACAAACACTACAGAATCTGGCAGTCAGATTCATTGCAACAGAAAGTGAGTGACCTGTTCCATGGATGACCTGACCTCAGGGAGCTGGGGCCACTTGAGGCCTAAGCCATGGACATGACAGAGATGTTCCCCAAATTAAGACTGAAGTAGGAGCTTCAGCCATGGACACTCAGCTTCTGGCTTACCTCTCCACCACCCCACAGGTCAGCCCAAGTCAGCACCATCGGTCATGCTGTTCGCGCCCTCCCACCCTCCCACCCTCCCATGAGGAGCTCAAGGCCACTCTGGTGTGCCTCATCAGTGACTTCTACCCCAGTGGCTTGACAGTGGCCTGGAAGGCAGATGGCAACCCTGTCACCCAGGGCATGGAGACCACCAAGCCCTCCAAACAGAACAACAGCAAGTACGCAGCCAGCAGCTACTTGAGCCTGTCACCTGACCAGTGGAAATCTCGCAGCAGATTCACCTGCCAGGTCACGCATGAGGGGAGCACCATGGAGAAGAATGTGGTCCCTGCAGAGTGCTCTTAGGTCCCTGAGACTGTCAGGGATGGGGGCCTTCCTCATCCAGACACCACTTCTCCAGCTCACCATGTTCCCCTGAGAACCAACCCCTGGATCAGTTCTGACCAAGCAGGTCACACACCCTCCCTGTTTCTACTTGTGCTCAATAAAATCTTATCATTTATCATTCGACATTTCTGATGTGAATTCTCTGTCTGGTTATGTCTGGGTTAAAGGCTTAGTAATTAAGACAAGGGACAGTAATGACATGAGATTCTATCTAACCACCATCCACTCAACTAACCCTAAAAGGACTCCATTGACTTTCCATCCCCTTGGGAGCAACCCAGAGTAGGAAATAGTCCTGTGGTACCAGCCCCCCAGAATGCAGTCTTTGCCACTTGGAAAGGGAGAAAAGCTGAGAGAGGGAGACCGGGGGGGCTGTAGGGTATCAGGAAGGAAGGAATGGGGTCCCAGGAGTCAGCAGTGGGCAGAAACAACAATAAGAAGGAAGGAGATCCTTGAGCAGAAACAATGGTCTTTAGGAAAACAGGTTAAATGCTCAGTTCCATACAAGTGACCCAGAGGGGAGAGTGACTACCAAATAAGGGACTTGTTGTTCGTCCATTAACTGGTAGCCATTGAAAGGTTTGAAGAATGGATCTTAGAAGTACATTTCTCAAGCTCACAATTAGGTGAGTAAAGACGCTAACAAGACCTACAGAGAAACAGTTTCACATCTTGTAGCCTAACCCTTCCTGAACCTAGTTGACTCTCACAACCAACTCAGGAAGGCCTGGAACACTCTTCAAGACAGCAGTGTTTACTCACACTAGTGCTGGGAACTTGAGGTCAGGTTGAGGCACAAGGACACCTAGTTTATATTCTGATGGATTAGAATCAAAGTCAGGCACAAAGTGACCCTAACTGGTCCTGGGACCCCAATCATGAAGAGGCTCATCATCTGAACTGAGTTAAAGGAGAGAGTTATTTTATGGTTAGGTTATAGATGAAGTCCACGATATTGGCCTGCATGTGGTGGGGACATGGAGAATTGAGTAAATGACAAAGGACAGGATGTGGGCACATAATGGGCATCCAATGATTGTAATAAAGAGAGAGAGTCCATTTGAATTCAGGAGTAAGTTTTACTGGTGCAGACCAGCTCAAGCAGAGTCAATGTGGCCTAAGGGTTACAGCAATGTCAGGGTGTCCTTCCCTGATACTCAGCGCCCATAGAACCTCCTATTGTGTGAGCTTCCTTCTCACACTGTGGCTCAATCTTGAGTGCACCTGTGGCCTGGTATCAGGGACACACTCAATCCCTGGTCACTGTGCATGCACAGTCAGTCTCACAGAGGTGCAGACACAGCCACCCTCCTGTCTAAGTCTCCAGATCACCAGAGACAAACAGCTGCCATCCCCAGACCTGCAATGGAGCCAGGTGCACAGGGACCAGGCCTACAAACCTCAGGAGTTCTGAGATCACAATAGGGCAGAGCACAGGGACCCCTTAGACTTTTATCCCAGCCACTCCTGCCCTAGGAAAGCCTAAGAGGGAGAAGGAAATTAGGGGGTCCTAGGATCTCACAACACATGCAGGCCACATGTCATGGATCTGAATGCTGAGGCCCAAATGAGAGAGAAGGCCACCAGGTCTACCTTATGCCCAAGACACTGCTGTAGAATGCCAAAATCACCTCACCTCTGGTACTGCCCCACGTTATCATCTCTTCTTGTAAGTTGTTTGTATGTGTGCATTAAGGAAAAATGAAAACAACAAAATAGGGAGACAGAGGAATAAGAATACCTCCATGTTCCCATCAACCAGGTCCCAATCTATCAATTCTCTGATGATGCCTATGCAACAAAATGATTGCTCTCTTACGCAATATTTGGAAACAAATTCCAGATATCATATCTTTTTATCAATAGTTATTTCATCTGTGCCTAAACGGAAACTAAAGCAGCATAATCAAACCGACCTAGGATCTATGAGTAAATCCTTGACAACCAAAATACTTATCATCAAAGACCTCAAACTTGTCACAGGTGAATTCATGGAATTATACTGTTAATGCTGTTATTTGGGGGTATTTCCTTTTCTCTTTCTGGGTATTGAATAACATTTGACACTGTGATTTGGGGTGTGTATCTTCAGATAGTTGGGTCTATAAGAATTTCCCAAATCACTCTAATTTTCCTTGTAAGGGGCTTCAAGGGCTAAGTGGCTGGTCTTGAGACTTTCCCATGTTAGGGATGCAGCCATGGCCTCCCAGAATTGTATCTGAGCCATGCTCTCTGCTTCCTCTTCCTGCAAGTCTTCTGGCATCAGATCCTTCAGGAGGTCTGGTTTGCACGTTGTCAGAATCACCTCCCAGGACAATTGGCTACTTTGCATCAAAGGATCCATGTCAAGTGGACCTTTTTAGGTAGCATTTGATGTTCAATGACTCCATCCATCAGATGGAAAGGGTGCATTACGACAATATTTCGTTTCTGTCTTCCTTCTCCTTCAAGGGTTACAATGTACTCAGGTTGGGAGTGCCTTTCATGTGTAGGGAAAAGAAGAAATGTGTGCTGTTCACTGTTCTTCCTCACTTTACAGGATGATGACCTGCTCCCTCTACCCTCCCCTGCTGACTCATTCCTGTTTGGTGACCTTCTACATGCTGGGATTAATCAGATTGGCTTGGCAGAATGCATTCAGTTTTCTACTATGTACGTAGTAATATGGCTGCATCTGTGGACATTAGTCTAGTGAGAGCCTCTTCAGGTGCTTCCTGGGTGACTTACATGACCCCATGTGATCTCTACAACTCCTGCTATTTATAGACAACATATTATCTTTCCTCTTGTGCCTATCTGCCCCACGCCTGAAATTGGCCACTGATGCCAGTTCCATTTCATGGCAGATGGGATGTAAACTTCCTTTAAAGAAGCAGAGATGGGGCGCCTGGGTGGCTTGGTCGGTTAAGCGTCCGAATTTCGCTTGGGTCATGATCTCGCGGTTCGTGGGTTCGAGCCCCACGTCGGGCTCTGTGCTGACTGCCAGCTTGGAGCCTGGAGCCTATTTCAGGGTCTGTGTCTCCCTCTCTCTCTGACCCTCCCCTGCTCACGCTGTCTCTCTCTCTCTCCTAGAAATAAATAAAATAAACATTTTTAAAAAAAAGAAGCAGAGCAATAGTCACACAGCAAACCATCCCCTAGAATGGAACTTTGGCCGGTGCTGTTACCAAAGTCACCTGAACACAAGCTGACATGTCACACAACACTAAGACAGACTTCACTCAAGACAGTCCTAAACTAGGGCCCCCCTCCTGAAAAATAAGACTCTACTCTCTGAAGTGATGTTTGGAGGCATAGGAAGTTTCCAGTGGCTCATACACACAGACCAATATGCTGTTGCCTACAGAGTAAGTTTTGGAGGGAGGGCCCACCATCTGCCCTCACCTCATGGTCTCACCAAGGAATTAGGATTGTTTGAACATACAGAGAAGGGATTTTCTCTTCATTTCCATAGATATTTACTCAAGATGACACAGAGGCCCTCCACAAACTCATTCCAACTCCCAGGAATTGGAGGTAGAATTAGCAGATCAGGTACCAACTTCCTTTGGAAGACCTGATTCCAAGCTTTCCCTGTCTGCACACGTAGGAACACTGACCTTGTCATGTGGAAGGGGTGGATGGCATGTGGCCCCCCTGCTAAGCAGATACCAGCATGCAGTAGTGCCCCCACTTCCTCCATCACAGCTGCAGGTGGGAGTCTAGGGGGTAGGCAGGGGCTCCCAGGCAGTGGGTTTTTTTTTTTATTAGCCCATATCCCAGTGTTTCATTTTGGCGGAGGGACCCGGCTGACCATCCTAAGTGAGTCTCATCTTCTTCCTCTTTCCATGCTCTCCCAGACATTTGGTTTTCTGCTATCTCTTTTCTTTCTGTGTCATCTCTCAACTTGATTACTCTTTCACTTGGGACCCCAGGACCTGGGACACTAATCTCCTTCTTTTCCTCTACAGTCTGATCTGCTTGCTTCGTTGGTCATCATAGCCCCTCTCCTATTACCTCAGAGACAAGGGGTGGTCAAGATGTCCTAAGAGCTCATCTATGTCTGCCAGGGCCATTCTGGGTCATATTTGTGCTCTGTTATGTCTTCCTGTAAGGTTTCCTGTTGGACAACTTTGTCTCTGGGAGTCAGTAAGGGTCCCCATATAAAAGTGAACAGAGAACAAGGAGCATTGAGAGGGGTGACCATGTGAAGCATTTACAGGGACATGGCACCCTCAGGGCCAAGGCTGAGGACACACATGCCAAGGTTCAGACAGGGCTGGGAGCTCAGGGTCTCAGGGTTCAGAGTCAGGAATGGTGCAGGTGGAGCTTCCCTCCACATGGGGCTGCCATGTAGAGGACTGAGTTGGCCTGGGGACTCAGGCAAACTTGCCAGAGAGAGGATGGAGCTTGTAATAGTAGATGCCAGAGAAAGGATCATGGAATGACAAGATATGAGAGCTGGGTGGAGTGTTGAGTCCCTGCAGGACACACCCCTGCAACAAAGAGAGGACAATCTATGATATGAGGGATCTAGTAATATGACCAATTTGCAGAAGATGGGGAGTGGGCCTCAGAAAAACTGGAATGAGAGAGATGGAAGGCTAGGAAGACAGACTCTGTATGACCAGCAAGGATCATACCACAATCAGGGACAGCCCAGGAGAGACACATCTGGCTAAAAACAGACCTCTTAGGAAAAAGACCTTCACTTCCTCAGCACAGAAGTGTCATGTCACAATGGTTCACAGGATGAGTTAACAGGAGGTTCACAAAGGTCACATTATCCCCCTGGACATGGATAATGTCAAACAGAGCCAAGACAGACACTGTCACAATGTCAGAGGAGTCAGGAGCAGGACGATGAGAGTTCAATGTCTGTGTAGGAGAGAAGGTTCCAGGAGAGTCTTGTGATGGGTGGTGACAGGAATCCACCTCAAAGGTTCCCAGTATAAGTGGAGAGTTGGCTGAAGACACTTTAATCCACCCTTCCTGGCATGGACCAGCAGAAACAGAGTGGGAACTCTGGGCCTGACTGGATGCTCAGGTACCTCTACCACATGAAGACCGAGGTCAAGAGACCTCATGGTGGATGCTGAGCCTCTGACCTCCTGCCCCTCTCCCACCCCACAGGTCAACCCAAGTCACCTCCTTTGTCATGTTCTTCCCACCGTCCCCTGAAGAGCTTAGCACCAACAAAGCCACCCTGATGGGCCTCATCAGTGACTTCTACCCCAGTGGCTTCACAGTGGCCTGAAAGGGAGATGACACTCCTGTCACCCAGGGGCGTAGAGACCATCAAGGCCTCCAAACAGAGCAACAACAATTACGCGGCCAGCAGCTATCTGAGCCTGTCACGTGACCAGTGGAAATCTCGCAACAGATTCACCTGCCAGGTCACACATGAGAGGAGAATGGTGGAAAAGAATGTGGTCCCTGCAGAGTGCTCTTAGGTCCCTGAGATCCCCAGTCATAGAGGCCTTCCTTATCCTGACACCTCTTCCTCAGCTCTCCATGTACACCTGAGATTCTGCCCAGGATCAGCCCAGATCAGTCATGTTATACACCCTCCCTCTGTCTACGTGTCCAATAAAGCCTATCTTTATCATCTGACATGTCTGATATGCTCTCCTGCCTCCTTGTGTCTTTGGGTTGAAAACTCAATAAGGAAGGGACAATTATGTCATGAGAGTCCATTCAATCATTGTCCCACTAACCTCTCCACGAGGATGCTAGTGGGGGCTATGACCCAGGCAAGAATGATCTTTTGGATCAGGCTCCAAGGACTTGCCACCTAGGAAGGGAGTAAGACTCCTTGAGAAGTATTGATTTGTATTTTCCTGATGATGAGGGACGCTGACCATCATTTCATGTGTCTGTTGGCCATCTGGATGTCCTCTTAGGAGAAGTGTCTGTTCATGTCTTCTGCCCATTTCTTCACTGGATTACTTTTTTTTCGGGTGTGGAGCTTGATAAGTTCATTATATATTTTGGATACTAGCCCTTTATCTGATATGTCATTTGCAACTATCTTTTCCCATTCTGTCAGTTGTCTACTAGTTTTATGGATTGTTTCCTTTGTCGTGCAGAAGCTTTTTATCTTGATGAGGTCCCAGTAGTTCATTTTTGCTCTTGATTCCCTTGCCTTTGGGAATGTGTCAAGTAAGAAATTGCTGCAGTTGAGGTCAAGGAGTTTTTTTTCCTTCTAGGGTTTTGATGGTTTCCTGTCTCACATTCAGGTCCTTTATCAGGGAAATACAAATAAAAACCACACTAAGATACCACCTCACACCAGTCAGAGTGGCTAAAATGAACAAATCAGGAGACTCTAGATGCTGGCAAGGATGTGGAGAAACGGGCACCCTCCTACAATGCTGGTGGGAATGTAAGCTGGTGCAACCCCTCTGTAAAACAGTATGGAGGTTCCTCAAAAAATTAACAATAGAACTCCCCTATGACCCAGCAGTAGCACTGCTAAGAATTTACCCAAGGGATACAGGAGTGCTGATGCATAGGGACATATGTACCTCAATGTTCATAGCAGCACTCTCAACAAAAGCCAAAACATGGAAAGAACCTAAGTGTCCATCAACTGATGAATGGATCAAGAAGATGTGGTATATTTATACAGTAGAATACTACATGGCAGTTAGAAAAAATGAAATCTGGCCATTTGCAGCAACATGGATGGAACTAGAGGGTATTATGCTGAGTGAAATAAGTCAGGCAGAGAAGAACAAATACCATATGTTTGCACATATAGGTGGATTAGAAAGAAGTTAATGGAGGACAAAGTGGAAGAAGGGGAAAAATAGTTGGGGAGAGGGAGGGAGACAAACTATGAGAGACTCTTGAATGCTGAGAACAACTGAGTGCTGAGGTGGGGTGGGGGAGAGAGGAAGGGGGGTGATGGGCATGGAGGAGGGCATTTGTTGGGATGAGCACTGGATGTTATATGTAAACCAACTTGACAATAAACTATATATATATTTTTAAAAAAAGACTCCTTGAGAGGTACTAGGAGTCCTGAGAGCTGATCAGGAAGAAGTGAAGAGGGTCACAGGTGAGGCTTAAATACACAGAAGCAGTGGGCTTGTGTCCAGGTGTGTGTGGGGTCAAGTTAGGCTAAAGGTGACACTAGCAAGGTCTCAACCCCAATGAATACTGTCCAGAACTGAAATCTAATCAAGGAGAGAGCCAATTTAAGGTTTATTAGAGCAAATCTTGTCAGCCTGCATGACCTGGTGACATGAGAAAACTGGGTTAATGAGAAACGTCGTCATTCTGGGCACACAAGGAGCATCGATTGTTGTTCCTAGGAGAGAGAGCCAACACAAATTCCAGAGTCGAAGCAGGCTGGGGGAGACTAGACTAGGTCAGGGAATCCTGAGTATGACCTGAAGGCTCAGCAAGATAAGGCTTCCCCTGGGACTCAGCACCCCCAGACTGGCATGCCCACAGGATCTCCTCCCACCTCTCTCACATCACTCTGCCCTCAGTGAACCTGTGACCTGCTGTCAGAGACACACTCACTACTATGTCTCTGAGGCACTTAGTAGTAAGTTTAGCCTTACAGAGGTGCCAGCCTGACAGACTCCATCAGTCCACAGCACCTACAGTATCTCAGGTCTCCCTGTCTGTACCTCCAGCCCATCGGGATAAGGAGCTGCCTTCACCAGAGCAGAAAGGAGGCTAGGACATCCCAGGGACAGAGGCTTCAACGACAGTGTGCTCTAGGCCATAATGAGGCAGAAGTAGGGGCTTACCCAGCAAACACTGCCCCAAATCATAGCCTAGCAGGTGGGGAAAATATCTGGGGGTCTTGATATTCCATGGCCCCAATCTGACCACACTCATGAACTTGAATGTTGAGACGTCTATGGGAGAGGAACCATCCAGGTGTTGGCCATCTCCAGGAGCCTAGTGGTAGAATGCCAGAAACCACCCCATCAGTGGTGCTGCACCTACACTAATGCCCCTTTATTTACTTGTGAGTTTTTATTGTGGAAAACTTTGAACACCAAAATAAGGAGGCGGTGAATAAGAATATCTCCATGTTCCTGCTGACTAGGTCCCAAAATAATCAATTCAGTGATATTGCTGACCCACCATCAACAGAATTAGTCTCTCTTGTGCAGTATTCCAAAGCAAATTTGAGATACCATAACTTTTCATCTAGAAACATTTCAACATTGTCCTGGAATATAAGGAACTAAAAGGTAACTACAATATTATTATCAAATCTCAATAAGTCCTTAACATAAAAAAAAGTTTTCTTGGGGTGCGTGGGTGGCTCAGTAGGTTAAGTGTCCAACTTTGGCTCAGGTCATCATCTCGTGGTTCGTGGGTTCGAGCTCTGCATTGGGTTCTGTGCTGGTAACTCAGAGCCTGGAGCCTGTTTCAGATTCTATGTCTCCCTCTTTCTGTGCCCCTCCCCTGCTAATGCTCTGTCTCTCTCCAACTCAAAAATTTAAAAAACTGTAATTATTTTATTTTATTTTTTTTAAATTTTTTTAATGTTTTATTTATTTCTAGGAGAGAGAGAGAGAGAGAGAGACAGCGTGAGCAGGGGAGGGTCAGAGAGAGAAGGAATCACAGACTCTGAAACAGCCTCCAGGCTCTGAGCTGGCTGTCAGCACAGAGCCCGATGCGGGGCTCGAACCCACAAACAGCGAGATCATGACCTTAGCGAAAGTCGGACGCTTAACCGACTAAGCCACCCAGGCGCCCCTAAAAAACTATAATTTTTTTTAAAAAAGAGTTTTCTCATCAAATTCCTCTTAACTGTCAGAAGTATATTTACTTGTTTGTAATCTGGGTGCTATTATCATTGGAGGCTTCTCCTTTCCCTTACATGAAGATTAAATTGGGTTTCACATTGTGATTGGTGGATGCAACTTCGGGCCAGTTGGGTCTGGAAGTTTCCCCCCAAATCACTCTAGATTTGCCTTGCAAGGAAGTGGCCGTGTAGGTTGAGCTGCCAGTGTTGGGACTCTCTCAAGATTTGTATTCCTGAGCTCTACCTGAGCTGTTCTTTCTTCTTTGAGTGCCTACAAAGTGATTCTGACGTTTAAAGGATTGACAGGGTGCAGGTGTGACATTTTGGCAAGACCATCTACTAGCATGGTTGGCTACTTCCATCCAAGAGCCCATGTGACATCATAATTCCTTGCATGAGGTTAACATCTCTGGACACTCCAATCCCAGGTTCATCCAATGGGATGGAATTCCAAGTGTATTATTTCAGGTCTGTCCTCCTTCCTCTTGAGACGTCCACCATTACTCCACAAAGGGAAGTCCTTTAGATATTCTTTACATTCCCAGGAATATAATTCATATTTCGGTAATATATATGTTACATATGCAAATGATTGGTCTTTCTGTTAATAGGCACTTTACACAATAATGACCTGGTCACTGCCATCTTCTGAAGAGGAACAATGCCTATTTAATATCATGGGGACTTCTAGGATGTAAATATATATGATGTGCTCAAGTCTACTGTGGTTATAGTGATGAAAATGTCCTACCTTAGCCCACTGGTAACCTCACTGGGTGGCCCTGGGATCCTCCAGAATCAGCCCACTAGACCTCAGTGACTACCTGCTTTCTGTTTTAACAATATGTTCTAGCCTCTTCTTGTGCCTCTGTCACAAGCCTGGAATGGGCCATTTACCCTCACTGGCCTGGTTCCTTCTAGTGGAAGGTGGGATTTAGGGTCCACAACTGAGATGCTAGCCCACATCTTCTTTTGGAATAAGACCCTGCCAGACACAGACAAAAATAGTTGAGACACTGAAGGGTGACAACGAACACTTCAATGATATCCCTGAACATGAAGACGGCATTTCCTACTGGAAGCTGCAAGGCCTGACTACAGAGGCCTTTCATAAATTAAGATACCCTCTGGAAAGAAGGAATGAGACCCCAGAGTCTCAGTTAGGGTCAGATTGAAAATTTTTATGGCCAATCTCTTCCTGGGCCACTGTGCTCTTCCTGGGTGGGAACGGGGACACCTGAGGATGTCCCTGCCCTCATCCTGTGCTCTCAGCAAGGGATCATGTTTCATCAACTCCACATAAGGGGTAAACTCTCTTCTCTTCTGGGCAACTTCACTCCTTAGGGAGGCAAATCGCCTGCTGTAAACTCATTCACATCCTTAGTGACAGTGGTGAGAAAACCTTACCCAACCTGCCCACTGTGGGGAACTTGCTTTTCAAAAGATCCTGCTGCTGGTCCAGGGTTTACCTGTCCTATTATGTGCTTGGGATCACAAGACAGACATATGCACCCCTGCTGAGCAGACAGGAGCCTCTGGCAGTGGCTCCCACTTCCTCCCTCACAGCTGCAGGTGGGGATCTGAGAGGTGGAGCAGGGACATCCAGAGTGGGGTTTTTGTGTGAACTTGTGTCACTGTGTGAGTTTTCGGTGGAAGGACCCAGCTGACCATTATAGGTTAGTCCCTTCTCCTGATTTCCCAGATTTCTCAAAGGTTTAGGAAACTTTCAACTGTGTCTGCTCTGTCTCTGGGTCTCCTTTCAGCCCTTGCTCAGTCTTATCCCAAACCTGGGCCCAGGGGCCCTGGCATCTTCCTTTCTCACTGGAATCTCTGCTTGCCTAAGCCCCGACCTCAGACTAGAGTTTGCACCAGGCTTCCGGTTTGGACAGGAGCATGTTGGGGCCCTAAAATTTGTTCTTGTCTGCTTCCTGTGGGCTGCCTTTGTCTGTGGGGTCATTAGGAGCTCTCATCTCTACGGAAAAAGTGGCACTCAGTGTAACCCAAGGAGGCTTTAGAGGGTTGAAGCAAAGGACACACATGGCTGAGTCTCAGGGAAGGTCCTCCAGGTTATGTGACTCAGGAACCAGGATGGGAATGCTGCAGGCATAGAGGGGCTCCCTGAGTTTCTACAGGGCTGTGGGGAAAGTGCTGAGCTTGCCTAGGAGTTGGGGAACAGTGCAAAGGAAACCAGGAGAAAGGACAAGGCTCTGATTGCTAGTAAGCCAGGTTCTTAAAGAACAGAGTGTTGAGAGTAAAAGAAGATCCTGAATCTTCACAGGATACTGTCTCTCAAACACTTGAATTCCTCAGTAAAAGAAGGGATGACCCCACACTGTGAGACCACTAATGATTTGGCCAGTTAGCAGGCTGGTTACAGAGGAGGCCAATAAGGAACATTAGTTAGGGGAAACTCAGGCACGGGCAGGGACACTCTCTCCAATCACCAAGGATACTGACTCATTAGAGCCCCTAGGAGAGACAGATTTGAGTATAAAGAGATCCCTTAGGGAAAATTCCCAGAGGTCCCAAGAGCAGAACAGTTAAGTCAGAAATGTTGCCAAATCGACTCCAGGAGACTTCAGAGAAGTCATATCACTGAGTCTTGGGTCAGACAGAGAGACAGTGCCTAAGAAAATCCACAGTATTTAAGAAGCAGACAGGCACAGGAGAGTGAGGGTCAGAAGTGTGTGTAAAAGGCCAAGGCCTAGGAGTCTCAGGATAGGTGATGGCAGCTGTCCAAACACAAGGTTTCCCAGGACAGATGAAGTGTTGTTTGAAAAACAGCCCCACCCTGCCTTTCGAGCACTGACCATGGGAACCTGAGTGCTCCTTCAACTAGAGGAACTAACCTGGGATTGGAGACCCTCACAAACCTCAAACACTAGGTCAGGGGCTATGAGCACAGTTGCCTTACCTCAGACCTCCTGCCCCTTCACTACTACTCCACAAGTCAGCCCAAGTCCACCCCCTCGGTCACACTCTTCCCACCATGTCGTAAGGAGCTCAGCACCAACAAGGCCACCTTGGTGTGCCTCATCAGTGACTTCTACCCCAGCGGCTTGATGGTGGTCTGGAAGGCAGACGGCACCGCCATCACCTAGGGTGTGGAGACCGCCAAGCCCTCCAAACAGACCAACAACAAGCATGCAGCCAGTAGCTACCAGAGCCTGTCACCTGACCAGTGGAAATCTGGCAGCAGATTCACCTGTGAGATCACACATGAGGGGAGCACTGTAGAGAAGAATATGGTCCCCACGAGTGCTTTTAAATCCCTGAGACTGTCAAGGATGGGGGCCTTCCTCATTCAGATACTGCTTTCCCAGCTCACCATGTACCCCTGAAAAACAACCTCTGGATCAGTCTGACCAGGAAGGTCACACACCCTCCCTGTTTCTACATGTGCTCAATAAAGACTTTAGCACTTACCACTGATGTTTCCAATGTGCATTCTCTATTTGTCATGTCTCTGGGGTAAACCTCAGTAATAAGAGAGGGACACTTATGAAGTTAGAACCTGTTTACCTATTTTCTATGCGTGTTTGTCAGCCATGACCTAAGGAACAAATTGTCCTGTGAACAATTCAAGGGTTGCAGTCCTTGTCCCCATGGGAATGGAGAAGGGTAAATTGAAAAGGACTGGGGTCCCAGTGGGAATCAGGCAGAAACAAGGAGGGTCCCGAGAATGGGACTATATTCAGATTTGCAGGTGGTCAGTGAGGCCCATGGTGACCCTGGCAGTGGCTGGAACCTGAGTCATGAAGTTCTAGACACCGGACACATTAGCGTATGGTTGGATTACAGATGGAGCTGGTTATGTCAGCCTGCATAAAGTAGGGGCACAAGAGAACAGGGTCATTGAAAAAGGGCACCAACCCAAGCACAGAATGGGCTGCCAATGGTTGTTCCAAAGATGGTATCAATTCAAAACCAGAGGCCTGTGGCAAGGCCACATTTTCACAAGGACTCAGTGACCCCAGGCACCAGGCCCCCAGGACTCCTCCAGCCTCCATCACTATGGCCATGTACAGAGTGCGGCAGCTTTTCTTCGTGGTCACTGCAGGGCCTGAGGCATTCATGTCAGCCTCTCAGAGGTGCAGGTCATGCTCACTCTGCCAGTCCTTCAAGCCTAGGTTTGCCAAATACCCTGTCTAAGCCTCCAACTCATTAAGGACAGGGAGCTGCCTTCACCAGACGTTCTGGGGAGGCGGGGGGGCAGGACTGCCCAGGGACACAGCTTCCAAGGACAATGTGCTCTGAGGCAACAGTAGGTCAGAGAACAGGGGCCCCCAAGGAACTTCTTCCCAACCAACATTCTTCAACATCGGCCTCAACCCATTTCACAGATAGGAAAACTAAGACCCAATAGAAAAAGTGGACCCCTCAGGCCTCCCTCGTCTCAATGGTCCTGCTGAGTAGAATGACACCACCCATCCTACCTCAAGCTGTTGCCACACCCAGACAAACTTTTCTATTAGTAGTTTTCAGTGTTCGTTATGAATATTTGAGTAAACAAAATAAAGACAGAAAAGACAAGGGAAAACACCTATGTTCTTATCAACCAGGTGACAGAGTCTCAAGTAACCCAGTCAGAGTAGAATAACTCTGCTCCTATGTAACATTTTGAAGCTAATCAAGATCATATTTTTTATTCTGTATATAATTCATTTCTTAACAGGATAGACAGGACCTGAGATGTAACTACACCATCAATATCAAATCTAAGCAGAAGCTATCAGTAACTTTTTAAAGTCAAAATAATAGTCTATTTCTCATAAAAAGCTTCCTAGGGAGTCATAAATGAATTTGTGGAGTAATATTTTTTATGCTGTTGTTATTTGATGGTATTTCCTTTTCATTTTGTGAGTATTGAATAAGGTTTGACACTGGGATTGGTGGATGTATCTTTAGGTCTGTTGAATCTGTAAGAATTTCCCAAGTCACTCTACTTTTCCTTGCAAGGAAGGGGCTTCAGAGGCTGAGTGGTTGGTCCTGGGACTCTCCTGCAGTGGGGATGCAGCCATGGCCTCTCAGAATTGTATCTGAGTCATGCTCTCTGCTTCCTCTTCCTACAAAGGGCTTCTGACATCAGATTCTTCAGGAGGTCCAGTTTACACATCATCAGAATCACCTCCCAGGACAATTGGCTACCTTGCATCAAGGGACTCATATCAAGTGGACCTTTTTAGGTAACATTAGGTGCTTTGATGTTCAATGACTCCATCCATCAGATGGGAAGGATGCATCATGGCAATATTTCATTTCTGTCTTCCTTCTCCTGTGAGGGCTACAATGTACCCATGTTGGGAGTGCCTTTCTTATGTAGGGAAAAGAAGAAATGTGCAATGTTCCCTATTCTTTCCCACTTTACATGATAATGGCCTCCTCCCTCCACCTCCTCCCTGCTGACTCATTCCTATTTGGTGATCTGGTACACTCTGGGATTGAACGGATCAGTTTTGAGGAACACATCTGTGTTGTTCACTATTCATGTCCATGGCTACATGTCTGCCCATATGGACATTAATCCACTGGGAGTCTATTCAGGTGCCTCCTAGGTACACTCACGTGAACCCAGGAGATCTCAACAGCTCCAGCTTTCTGAGGGAAAACATATTCTACTTCATCTTGTGCACACCTGCCCCAGGCCTGAAATTGGTCACTGATGTCAGTTTCATTTCGGGAGAGATGACATTTAAAACTCTTTAAGAGAAGCAGAGCTGCAGTCATACACCAGACCCTCCCCAGAATGAGCCCAGCATGGGGTTTGGCTGGGGCTGCTCCCAAAGCCACCTGTACTCAGGCTGGCATGTCTCACAGGACCAGGCCACACATCACTTACAACCGTCCCAAACTAGCACATCCAGGAGGATAATAAGACAGAGCCCTCTGAAGTTATGTCTCAAGACACAGGAAGTTGCCAATGGTCCATACACAGTCCAACTGTTTCTCCCTGCTTAGGATTCTTTGGGAAGGAGTGCACACCCTCTACCCTCACCTCACGATCTCACCAAGGAATTACAAGTTTGTACATACAGAGAAGAGACGTCCTGTTCATTTCGATGGAAACTAACTCACAATGACACAAAGGCCCTCCACAACTCACTCCAATCCCCAGAAGATAGCAGTAGAAACAGCAGATTAGATGCCAGCTTCCTTTGGAAGAATTGATTCCAAGGATCCTATTTCCGCCCACATGAGGACATTAGTCCTGTTATCTCATATGGGTGTGGGACATGTGGTTCCTCTGTTGAGCAGACACCAGCCTGGAGCAGTGCCCTCACTTCCTCCATCACAGCTGCAGGTGGGGGGGGGGCTAAGGGGTGTGGCAGGGCCTCCCATGAACGGGTTTTTATATCAGCCTGTATCACAGTGTTGGGTGTTTGGCGGAGGCACCCGGCTGACCGTCCTAGGTGAGTCTCATCTTCTCTCTGCTCCCCTGCTATCCCAGACATTTTGGCTTTTTTTTTTTTTTACCGTTTTTGTTTTTCTCTCTGTGTCTTATATCAGTCTTGGTTACTCTTTCACCTGGCATCTCAGCCCCTAGGACTTTGCTGTCCTCTCCTCCTTGTACAGACTGTCCTGCTTGCTTCTTTGGTCATTGCAACTCCACGCCTCCTTCCTGAGGTACAGGGAATGTTGGGATGACCTAAAACCTTGTCTATATGTCTGTCAGGGTTATCCTGGGTCCCACATGTACTCTTTTCTGTCCTCTCCTGTGTGGCCTTGTGTTGGACCTATTCTGTATCTGGCAGTCACTAAGAGTCTCCATAGAAAAGGGAAGAGAGAACAGGGAACATTGAGAGAGTGACCATGTGGAGAATTTTCAGGGACATGGCACCCTCAGGGCCAGGCTGAGGACACACAGGTCAGAGGTTCAGGATAGGGCCCTGGAACTGGGGGACTCAGGATATGAGGTGGGCAATGGTGCACCTTACTCCACCATCCCCCAGACCTCATGACATTGCAAGGCAGAGCCCTGAGCTGCCCTGGAAACTCAAGGAAACCAGCAAGGGGGAGAATGGTGGGGAGAGGAGAAGGTGCCAGGGAAAGGGTCATGGAATGAAAGGATGTGAGAACTGGGTGGACTCTTGAAGTCCTTGCAGGAAATACTTAGTACCCAAAAGAGAGGTGGAATCTATGTCATGAAGGCTCTAGTGATATGACTGGTTTGCAGGACATGGGGGGCAAAGCTGCAGAAGACAATAGAGTGAGAGAGACACGGGCCAGGCAGACACTCTATTATCAGCAAGGATCCTACCTCATCAGGGACAGCCCAGGAGAGACACATCTGGGTAAAAACAGACTCCTTGGGTAAAGACTTCACATCCTTAATACAGAAGTGTCAGATCAGAGTGGTACACAGGGTGATTCAACAGGAGTTCAGAGAGCTCACATCATAACCCTGACCACAGATGGACAAACATAGACTCAGGAAGACACTATCAACATGTCACTGGAGGCAGGAGCAGGACAGTGAGAGTTCCATATCTCTGTGGGAGGAAAGGTGCCAGGAGAGTCTCAAGATAGGTGGTGACAGGAATTCACCTCAAAGATTCCCAGCACAGGTGGGGAGATTTTTGAGAAACATC